>JANHAO010016818.1:0-14214 GCA_026873985.1 Saraca asoca
TAAAATTTCAACATACAATGAACCTTAATAGAATCCTAAAAGACACCTAGACATATGGAAAATACAAAATTAATATTTCTAATAGTGTAGAAGCTTCCAAGCAAGTATTTAATTTTGCGAGATATAAATAAGTTGTAGTATTGTGGAACATAATGATATCTGCACTAGCTGACCATGGTTTCGGTGCAGAAGCAAGTTTGATGCTAAATGAAATGCAAAGATCAGGAGTGAAGCCAAATAGGGTCACTTTCGTTGTGATTCTAAATGCTTGTAGTCATTCAGGTCTTGATGATGAAAGGCTTAAGTTTTTCAAGTCCATGACAAGTGATCACAATGTTGCTCCAGACCAAGAGCACTAAGCATGCCTAATTGATCTTTTGAGTCAAGCTGGATGTTTTAATGAATTGTTGGAGCATCTTCAGATGATGGATTGCAAGCCTGGTAACCTTGTTTTTAATGCTTTGCACAATGTTTGTAGAATTCATGGAAATATAGAATTGGGAAGAGAAGCAACCAAGCACTTTATTGAATTGGAGCCTCAATCATCTCCTGCTTCTATATTACTTTCAAGTATATATGCTGCATTTGAGAAATGGGAATTGGTGGAGAAAGTAAGACATCTTATGGATGACAGGTGTGTGAGGAAAGAACAGGCCATTAGTTGGATTGAAATTGATGGTAAGTTTCATGCTTTTACTACATCATATGGGTCTCTTTTACTACATTATATGGGTCACACACTCTGAAGGACATTATACACTTGGTTTTAAGGGCACTTTATGTAAGACAATGCCCCCTAACCTGATTTTGAAAAGTGAAAGTTGGCAAATTATTTTTTTTGTAGATCATATTTACAAAGCAAGAATACATTTTCCTTAAGTTAATTAATTTCTTTTCCTATTTGCTGGTTCCAGATTCTATAGTACTCCACCTCTTCATTGGTGTACATATAAGATCCTTCCTCCAAAGAATAATAAGGGAGAAATAATAAGGGTGTAAACAGTTGATTTCTTGGAAGATAGTCTGCTTCCTTTCTTTCAACATGGATTTTTGTGATTTTTTCTCCAAGATGTTATAAAGGGAAAATTTGGCCACATATACCATCCCCTTACATGCTTGATCTCTAAAGGCACACTAAACATATATATTTGTAACTTTAAATACCTTCTATTTGTTAGCATGACCATGATAATATTAACATCAAGCCTAAGTTTCTAATGGATATCAATATAAACTATAAACAAACCTTCCTATATTTGGGCATTTGTTGGAGGTAGATTTATTTATCCTCTTATGCACATTAAAGTGAATATGCTCATAAATTGCCATGCTAATTTGAAATGTAGACAGGAAGCAGATTAATTGGTTGGATTCGGAACTTGGTTAGGTTACCTTATAAGAGCTTGCCGAGAGTCAAGTTAGAACTATCTCGTATTGGGCTTTGATTATAAGGTATGCTAACACATTTGTAGATGAAAAACTGCTATATTGCCTAATAGCTGTCACAATTTGATGCCAATTTCAACAAAAATTGCATTATAAATTAGTGTTAGATATCTTGTGTATAGTGTATAAAGATCAATTCCATCTATAGAGATATTCTTGTATTTACTTTCTTTTTTTCCTTTGTTAATAGTATCTTCCTAGTTGTCATAGGCCGATAGCACTCTAGTTGAAACCGTTCAGCACATATCATCAACTCTTGGTCAACATGCCCACCTTCCAATAAATTCGAACCACACTTGGATAAACAATTAAGGCATTGATAATTTTGTTGCCCATGCCACCAAAATCTCATGCACATGTCCATGAACAAACATAAGTGTGTAGCCAATGTAGTAATGCATACCAAATCTCAAAGAACATGCCATACAATAAGTCTTTAGTGCATATCAAGAAGGGACTTTTTAAAAAAAAGTGGAAGGACAACTTCATTTTATTAATATATGCCTTATTGCATAATTTTGAATGTATAGGGGGAGTACCTAAGCTCTACACTTTAACCCCTAGCCCGAGCCACAGTGCCCATCCAGGTCATTGGAGACACCCTCTTTAAAGATCATTCTAAGCCGAAGTCTAAATGACAAAAGTAAATATACTTTTTCTGAATTAACATAAGGACTTTTCTATTGGCTCTAAGGATTCTAATGTGCTATCTCATATAGACATGAAGATAAAAATGCAAAGATCATAATCATGTACTTTTCTACTTGTATTAGATAAATGATTGATGCTGAAAAGATATAAATACCCCCTAAAACGAGAAAAATTTGAAAAAATAATTTACAAGTGCATTTGCTCCCAAATTTGCAACACAAGGCCTTCTCCTCATACTTGATTCTTATGTCAAGTTTCATCCAAAACAAAGCATGTTTGCCTATCAAATTGGTTCACAAGGCTGATTTGTGACATTCTCTCGACTTCAAATGTCAATGCCCTTATTGATGTCTCAATCTGACATAGCTTCCATAAAGGTTTCTCCTTTCAAGTGCTAACTTCTCCAATCTTCATGTAGGTCTTCAACCTGTTTCACTCAAACTACTCTTTTGACCACTCTATGCTTATCTTTTTAACCTAACATCATTCGAGAAACTTTAATAAATGACACCCTCAACTTAACATAGCTTTCAGGAATGTCATTAGTCTACTATTTCACAGCTCCTCCCTGGACTTCCTCTTGGCTTTGTCTCCTTGAACTAGCACTATTGCACATTTGTTCCCCCCACAATGTTTAGGTTGTTGTCTCCACAACTTTAGTGTCTTAGGCTTTGCTGCATCCATAAACTTTGTGTTGCACCTCTATAGACTCGACTTCATTATCCTAACACAAACTCATGTGTCACTGTCTTTACAACTCTCTTGGCTTTGTGACCTCTACAACTTCACGTATCCCACTACCTCTACAGTATTTGGGTTATTGCCTCTACAACTGATGCTTGCTCACTATCTCTATAGCTTGCATGCACATTGTCCCTGTAGAGCTCTCAATTTGACTCGTTGACTCTTTAGCTTAAATATGCACTACCCCCATAGCTTGTGCACTTGCTTGATATTTTGGACCTCTACTGACATATAGCCCCACATCCGATGTCTCATATCATTGATGTGAGAGATGCAAGTCTTATATCTTGTTCATGTGTAAGTCTCACACCTTACTCATAAAACATGGCCTACTTGCAAGTCTCATACCTTGCTTACAAGTCTGCTCACGTTGGGTTCAATCAATCCACTATACTTCCATTATGCCACTTTTACACTCAATTAGATCCTCCTGACCCTCTCTAAATTAACACTCGCATGGTATCTAGACCATTACAATATTTTTCAGAGTCAATGCTGCTAAAATCTTGGTCCTCACAACCCCTTCTAGTTTTGTACACTCAAATACTATCTCTTCAAAGTTATTACTTGGCTCGTCTCTTATGACCCTCATAGCCACTCACTAGTATCTTGCCCTTAAAATAACTTAGACTCTTTCTTTGAGCACATCCTTATGATAACTCCCCCACATCAATGGCTTTGATAAGGGTTAAGCATTGAGCATTCTCCACTCTAGCTCGAGTTTCACTTTGTCTATGCACAAACAATTGTGAATTTCATAGTCACTGTCACAAAGTTTGTCTTGCAACTATGTAATGCTACTCCACTATGCCTCAAAGTCATTGTCACAACTCCATTACGTGACTATGTAGCTCTAGTTCACTACACGGGTATCATTGTCACTTGTCATGCAACTATATTATGCTAGCTCCTTAACATCTCATCTTGAATCTTGTGGATTAATGATGTAACTTGCTCCTTACATCCATGTGATAATGCACAATAGATCCCTCTTAGATCATCTTGTTCCCCTCCAAGTTTACTTCCCTAAGTAATATTCATGTCCTCTACCATGATTTTGGACTCATTGAATAGGATTTGTCTGCTCAAAATATTACAAGAGATGTGGCATCCTACAAAATATGTCAACTATTTATTGTGGCCACACTTCATCGAACTTCTTTTAAGGCTTCTTCCCACTAGATAAGCCATCAATTACTCACACTCTTAAGTGGTTTACATCCCCTTGAAAGCCTATTATAAATGAGCTTATAATTAATGTCCCTATGTTGTAAGATAAGTCCACTAACTTTTGCATACGCTTGCACTCGATGCACCGTTAACATTCCCTCGAATGTAATATCTCTCACACTAGTCTTCAAATTGCTCCAACCTCTTACACCTCTCTCAGCCAAGTCCTTAGCAACATCTCTTCGCTATTTCCTATGATTTTCTACATCATTCACAAACTCCATATGCTTTTGTTAAGGTGAATCTACCCCAATCATGGCCTATTCATTCTGCTTTCTCTAGCAAAACTGAGCTTTAATATCAACTATCATGGGTCAATAACTCTTTAACCAAAATCATGCAGTGCATGTCATTAACTCTTAGTCAATATGCCAGCCTTTAAATAAATTTAAGCCATACTTGGATAGAAAATCGAGGCATTAAGGATTTTGTCACCCATACAACCAAAATCCCATATGTAACATGTCCACAAGCAAACATAAGTGTGTAATTGAAGCATTAGTACATACCGAGTCTCAAAGAATGTGTCACAAAAAAAAAAGCCTCTAGTGCATATCAAGAAAAGAATTTTTAAAATTAAGTAGAAGGACAACTCTATTTTATTAAGATATGCCTCATTACATAGTTTTGAGTGTGTAGGGAGAGTATTTAAGCTCCACACTTTAATCCCTAGCTTGAGCCAAAGTGTTCACTCTAAGTCATCTGACACATCCTTCTTAAAGAGCATTCTAAGTCAAAGCCTGTTGATGGTGGATTTTGATTCAACCAAAATCCAGCTAACCTAAGAGGTTCTTTGGGACTTAAATTGCCTTTTGGTTGATCAAGGTGAGGAATGAAGGAGATGAAAAAGAAGAGCAGCAAACACATAGTATTTTTTACATGGTTTAGCCAAAATCGGATAGCATCGATCCCTATATCCATAGTAGCATTTTATTAATCTATAGAAATTTTAGTAGATCTATAGTATATAGATCTTGTCTGCTCTATAGTGATCTCCTTCCACTTACTTATAAAGAATGGGGAGGTTACAATTGTAATTACATAATTTATATTTCTATTACATCAAAATAAATGTATAAGATAGCCTAGACTATTACGAAATGGCTTTTGTAGATTAGCGGCTGACTTTTGATGTTTGCTTTCTATGGGTGGAACCTACGTGCTACTTCCTTTAGATTGGTCCCACAAACTAAGTCTGAGAGGGTCGCTACCTCATGGTTTTTCCCTTAACAAGATCATTGCTAAACTTGATGCTGTGACTGCAAGTTGGGACTCTAGGATCACTGCTAGCCTCCAGTTAGCAAGGATGAACTTCACAAGCTCGCCTTTGGCAATGGGAGTTCACGTATAGTGAGTTATTGGTTATGTGAGCTGGGTCTAGTCCCTTAGCAAACTGGGACTTCTATCTTATTCTATGTCCGCATGGACAGCAGTCTAGCAAGCTTGGCTCTTTTCTCTTTTGGACTTAGCCTGTTGTTGGGCCTTTGCCAGCCCATCTCATAGAACTGAAAAATGCCTATAATATAAGCTCCCCAATTAAATAGTTTTGCTGGCAAAGGGCCCTCTTTATAGATTATCATGCAGTCAAAGTTTTCGGTTAGCCTATCATTTCATCTGATCTAGGCCATACCTCATGCTATACATGTCTCACTATCACGGATGGGTCTACCTTGTTTTCTTCCAAGCTTTTAATGGAAGAGGTTGGGAGTTCTTCTGGACTCTTCAGTGAGACTTGGCTGGTCTATATAAAGTGTGGGGAGTTCTCTTTCCTTTAGCCATTAAGTGAAGTGATAGATGCTTCAAACAAGCCCTTATGTTTTTGGTAATTTGGCTTTTCATGAAGCATCTTGAGCCGTTTATGGTCTGCTACATAAGATTACAGGGCGTAAATGGCCTGTTGCACATGACTTCTATGAATAACTTCTCTTGTTGGCTATTATTACACGTCTGTCAGCTTCTCAATCCTATTGGAAGGGATAAGTCAAGAAAGGAACCATTAGCTACTGAAGAGCTCGTAAGCTGGCCAATCCTCCTACTAATGCTGGCTAGACTTCATCTCCTGGGAGCCAATCTTCTTTCCAGAATGTAATAGCTATAGGCTTTTTTTTATTTTGATTTGTATTCTAGATCTTCTTGGTGCAAATTTACCTCATTGAGACTTTTAATGAATGAAACTTTCCTCAATGATTCTTGCATGTTGTATTGTGTTTGAATGTTTAGCACATCACAGATGATACTATGAATTTCTACAAATCATAATAAGATGAGATACTTGAAAAACCAGTCGGCAATGCTTCTCAATAAGTAACGAGCTGAGCATTAAGGTCCCTTGATTACAAGTAGTTTATAGGTAGGTCGCATGAGAGCTGCGCCTAGTGAGAAGTCATATGTGAGCTATGAATATTTGGTCACATGAGAGCTCTGAATAGTAGGAAATCGCATGCAAGCTATGGTTATTTGGTCGTATGAGGCTACGAATTATTAGGTCACTTATAGGGATTTAATATAGTTAGTTGCATGTATGTGGTGTCGAAGAGTAGGTCACATGCATGGACTTAGAAAGCTAGCTATGTGTATAAAGTGCCAAAGAGTAGGTTGCATGCACGGACTTAGAAAGCCGGTTACGTGCATATGGTGCTGAAAAGTATGTCACATGCACGAGCACGAGGTCGTATACATACAGTGCTGAAGAGTGGGTTGCATGCATGGACTTAGAAAGCTGGCTGCATGCATGTGGTGCCAAAGAGTAGGTCACATGCACAAGCACGAGGTCACATACATGCAATGTCGAAGAATAGGTCGCATGCACAGACTTAGAAAGCTAGCTGCATGCATGTGATACCAAAGAGTAGCTCACATGCATGAGCGCGAGGTCGCATACATGCAGTGCCAAAGAGTAGGTCACATGCACAGACTTAGAAAGCTAGCTGCATGCATGTAGTGCCAAAGAGTAGGTCATATGCACAAGCGCGAGGTCATATACATGCGGTGCTGAAGAGTAGGTCGCATGCATGGACTTAGATTGTTGCAAAAATGATAGAGGCGAGAACTTGGCATTGAACTGAAATTTTGCTGACAACTTTTTGTTGTTGACAATTCATTTAAGGATTACCAAACAAAAGCCTGAGTTAGGGGGGACTGCCCTATTACATGATTAATGAATTATTCTTACTGTGGGGGCCTACTCTTGCCCAAAATCTTGTTGAGGCTGCAAAAGTTAGTGCTTCGCTGGTCACACTACATAATCTTTCAGACAACCCCTTTTGATAAGGTCCTCGATTGCATCTCTGAGCGCGTAATAGTTTAAAGTGTTGTGACCAAGTTCATTATGATAGGCATAGAATTTGCTCACATCTCAATGCTCAAAGGGAGTTCTTACGGGATAAGGTCTCCCGAAATCTTCCCTATCTTTTTTTATTGCATATATCCTATCTAGAGTATCTGATAGGACACTATAGTGCTCATGGTGACCTAGATGCCGAGGTCACTTAGTTCTGGCCTTCTTCACTAGATGGCTATTAAAAATGGCCTCGACATTTCTATGATTGCGCTTCCTCTTACTCTGCTTGGAGTACTTGCCTTATCCCTTTGATTCTTTAAACCAAAGGTCACTTCCCACCTAATTTGCTTAGCAGCCCAATCATAAAATTTTCCCGAATCTACCACTGGGGATTTGTATATACTTTTATATAGCTTGCCATCTTTATGAAGCCCTGCCGAGATCACTGTCAAAATGCTCTTATCAAACAAGCTTTCCACATTGTTGATCTTGCGATTGTAGCGAGATGACAATGGGGCATGAGCTGCCTCTTTAGAGCCCTGTATTGATTGATAAATTTTTCTTGACATTCTTCCCAGCTATCGATACTACAACCTGGGAGGCTCCTAAACCACACTCGATGTGTATCTCCTAATGTGGCTGGGAAGATATGACATTTAACTAGGGGGTTACTTGTTTGGAGATCCATCTGGATGTTGAACATATCCAGGTGGTTACACAAGTCATTATCCCCATTGTATAGTGGGATAAAAGGGATTTTGAGCTTCTGAAGGAGAGGCTCCATTTCAATTTCTTTGGAGAAGGGGATTTGATCTTTTGAGTGACTTCGATTGTCTTGAGCTCGAGGGTGTGCCTCTAATTACTTCACCCTCTGAAGCAATTCTTCTACTAATGAAGTTAATGCCCTAGACCACTGGCTAAGGGCCTGATGGCTTTTCCCATCTTCCTGATCGCATGAGCAGTGACTTGAAGCTTGCTCTTGATTAGCTCTGTTTGAACTTATAGCTTGCTACTACTAGTGAATGTTCTCGAGTGTTGTGACTTCAGTTTGCCTTTACAAACCTTGGGCTATTGCCAGCATCTACAGTGCCTCAGTCATTTTTCTCACTAAAGCTTCTAACACTTCCTAGCATTGGTGCCATGTTTGCATTCCATCAATTCTAGAGGCAATAATGGCAGGTTGGTGGTGAGCCATGGGGAGTGAACTATTAGCAGCCTTGGCGGTGGAAGAACTTGTCATATGACCCTCAAGCTAGTTATTAACAACATCTGACTTCCTAATGTCTTTTCCCCTAGCCATTATAACTAAACAGAGAGTGAACCAAAATACAAAAAATCAACCAGAACTCAGGTTAGTCCCCACAGATGGTACCAAAAATGTTAATGGTGGATTTCAGTTCAGCCAAAATCCAACCAACCTAAGAGGTTCTTTAGGACTTAAATTGCTCTCTAGTTGATCAAGGTGAGGAATGAAAGAGATGAAGAGGAAGAGCAACAAACGCAAAGTATTTTTAATGTGGTTCAATCAAACTGGACAACACCAGCCCTTATGTCCACGGTAGTATTTTATTAATCTACAAAAATTTTAGCAGAGTTATAGTATACGGGTCTTGCTTGCTTTACAATGATCTCCTTCCACTTATTTATAGAGGATGGGGAGTTTACAATTGTAATTATACAAGATATATTTCTATTACATCAAAATAAATGTACAAGATAGCCTAAACTACTGCAAAATGGCTTCTGTAGACCGACAACTAACTTTTGATGTTTGCTTTCCATAGGTGTGCCTTGCATGCTGCTTCCTGTAGACCGATCCCACAAACTAAGTCTGAGAGGGTTGTTGCCTCATGGTTTTTCCCTTAATGAGATTGTTACTAAACTTGACATTGTCTTCGTGAGCTGGGACTCTAGGATCACTACTGGCCTTTGATCAATGAGGACAAACTTCATGAGCTCACCTTTGGCAATGCAAGCTTGCGTATAGCGAGTTGTTAGTTATGCGAGTTGGGTCTTATCCCTTATTGAGTTGGGACTTCTATTTTGTTCTATTATGTGTGGATAGTGGTTTAGCGAGCTTGACTCTTTTCTCTTTTGGACTTAGCCTATTGCTGGGCCTTTACTAGCCTATCTCACAGAACCAGAAAATGCCTATAATAAAGCCCAACTAATGAGAGTAAATATACTTTTTTAGAGTTGATATAAGGACTTTTCTTCTAGCTCCTAAGGGTTCTAATGTGCCATCTTATGTTGATACAAAAATAAAAATGCAAGGATCACAATCATGTACTTTTTTACTCGTATTGAACAAACAATTGATGCTAAAAAGATACAAATACCTCCAAAACATGAAAAATTTAGATCTACAAGTGCATTTGCTCCTAAATTCATACCACAAGGCCTCATCTTTATGCTTTATTTTTACACCAAGTTTTGTCTGCAACCAAGCATGTATGCTTGTTGAATTAGTTCAAAAGGCCAACTTATGACACTGATGCATGAGAAGCTTCCTTATACTGAAGCTTCCAAATGCGGTCCCTTCTTTAAGTTGCTATCATACCGCCAATGTCGCCACTATGTTTCCTAACCATCATCAGTGCTAGCATTGCCACAGCACCTTTCTCATCCAACTGTACATTATTACTACCTCTCCTGCTGTGTTTTATTCTTGCTCATTACTATTTGGGATTGATTTAAATTGTTTTATTAACTACCCAATTATTTATGGTGCTGATTTACTCTTTCTAGTGAGTTTGTTTACCATTGCTACCCAGCTCTCAAGTTTCATCGTCTCTCTATTTTTCTTTTGGTACAAACCATTTTCAATTATACCTGTTGGTGTTCCAATCTAGTCAAATAAAGTTCAATGCCCCAAACTGCAAATCAAGAATACAGGATAACAAAAATGAGAGAGAGGAAGAACAAAAGGACATTAGAAAGTTTTTAACGTGGTTCAGCCTAAATCTATACCTACATTCACGATTATTCATTTTTCTATATATTTTGGCCTAGTTCAGTATCTGTTCATTGTCTCTCCTTTTGTATAATGATTTCAACCCTTATATATAGTGGCTGGAGCATTACAATTTGAATGCAATGAATTGATTGCACTTCCATAATGGACTATATTTGATTTGGGAACGAGTTTCCACAATTAATTTCCAATTGTTGGCCTCAACGACTTGTTGGCTAGGAAAGCATACTTCAAGCTACGAGCTAGACTTCATCCTCAACAATCGAAAGCTACATGTTAGGTTGCTTTGACCCTTGTTGACCAGCAGTTTAAGTTTATATTTAGTGACCTGATGACTTGCTCTAGCATCTCAATCCTAGATGAGCTGGGTCATTATCAGCTGGCTTGTCTATTAAGCTTTTATCAGCCCATTTGTATGGCTCTAAAAATACCCACAACATTAGCCTTCCAACTCTTAGTGCGATTTACGGATTGGAAGCTATAGTTTACTATTAAAAGCTAATGATTGTGATTTGTCATACCATCATTGAATAAGGTTTTTAATGAACTTCTTTTTTTATAATGTTATAAGTATTTTTGGAATCATGCAAATGGGCTGGCAAAAGCCTAACAGACAAAGTTCAACTAATAAAAACCTAGCTCGAGGTTACTAGACCTAGATCACCAAAGTACGAGCTCAGGTCGCTAGGCAACAATGCTTATAGTAACCTTAGGTCGATTGTCAATGAGCTTTAGCTTATAGGACGGAGCTCACTCATTATGGTTAAACTTGGTGAGGGACCAACTTGTGGATATTAACTTGCATGGCCAAAACAGGAACCAACTTGCAATTAGTTTATTATTTTTCCTTTTCTAAATTACACTAAAATTGTACACCCCAGTAACTATAAATAGGGGTTAAGATTATTGTACAAAAGAGGCAAATCTAAGAAGGCCAATCCTAGACAAAGAGAACCAACTTATATGATCTCTATAAAATATTATACTCAGCATAACAGACTAAATAATAAAACTACCATGGACGTAAGGGTCGATTGACTTTAGCTAAACCATATGAAAAACTCCTAGTGCCTCCCTTGCTCTTACTCCTTATTTCTTTCTCTTTCACACTAACCAGAATATAGTTTTGGGGTTTTTAAACTCTCTTTTTAGTTGATTGGATTCCACTGTCAACATTTTGGTGCCAGAAGGAGGGCCCAATCTACATCTTGGTTGATTTTTCATTCAACTATGATGGCAAAAGAAAAGACCACCAGAAGTTCAAATACTCTAGTTAACTGGCTGGAAGGCCACATAGAATAGCACAGGGAACCAATTCTTTCTATGGCAGGCACTCCTGTCAGACCTATAATAGGTATCATCACTGACTTACCCCCCACGGCTCACCACTAGCCTACTATAAGGGCTGATAAAGTGCAAATGTGGCACTAATATCAGGAGGCTCTAGAAAATATAGTGAAAGAGCTGGCTAAGGCGGTTAAAGTGCTGACACAGGCATAAGCTTAAGAAGCACAAAAGTAAGTTGAGGTTATTATGCCCAAAGGAGCACTCTAACAGCCATATGAAGGGACTCAAGAGAAGAGGCTAATCAGAGTCCTTCAGTGTGCTGCTCCAGCTCACTCTTCTAACTCATAGACAAGATCAGAGATCCACTGGGCCCATAAGTATGATGATAATCAACAATGTGGGAGCTCTCATCGAGTTGAAAACCCGAACAAAACTAGTCAGAGGCATGTGGCCTCAAGTCACTACTTTAATGGCCAAGGAGGTAAAAAGAGCCAATGGTCTTCTAGCTACTGATCTGGAGCACAAAATCCAATGATAGAGGAGCTGCTTCAGAGGGTAAAGTAATTAGAAGAACACCCTTCAGCTCGAAATCATTGAGATAGCAATAAAGAAAGGACACCATTCACTCAAGAAATTGAGACACAGCCTTTCCCTCACAAATTTAAAATCTACATGATCCCACAATACAATGGAGATAGTGATTCATATGACCACCTGGACAAATTCAATGTTCAGGTGAATCTTTAGACAATGAACTCTCTAGTCAAGTGCCACATCTTCTTGACCATTCTTGGAAACCTACCTCGAACTTAGTTTAGGAATCTCTCAACTCATAATATTGATAGTTAGGAAAAGTGCTAGAGAAGGTTCATCAATTAGTACAAAGTGCTAAGAAGGCAACTCACACTATCCTGCCACCATGCAACAGTCTTCTAGTGAAAAAATGAATCATTGAAAAACTAAATCACTAGGTTGAGATGTGAGGTCAATAATATAGAGAATCCCTTATATGAAAGCATCCCAACAGCAATCTCAATGGGGCTCTGCAAAGATGAAAAGTTATATAAAAACATATATGAATCTCTGGTAAGAGATTTGGGTGAGTTTTATGAATGAGCTACCAAAGAGGTTAGGTAGGAAGAAACCTTTGGCCCAAAAAACTCCAATCGGAACGGTGAGGTGAGCAACTCTGACCTGAACAAAAAGAGGAGCAATGGCAGAAACAGTAAGGAGAGCCAGAAGGATAGCTCTGATAATTGGGCCGTAAAGAAAGCCAAGAACAAGTGACCTTCCACAAGCCCAAAATGCTGAACATCTGTGCCATATTTTTAATAAATCTTAACTCGTATTGTAATGTTATCTTAAACTTTTATTTGCGTTTACTAATTTTTAAATGAATTTTCAGTAGAATATTACATCATTAGTGAGCTCTCACCCTTTTAATTTAGAAAGAACATACTATTTGACAAAGTCATGGCATGCTAGCAAAGGCACATTTATGTGACCTACTACTCGGCATTGCATCAATGTGACCTACTACTCAAGATCACATTCATGCAACCTACTATTTGGCATTGTATCAATGTGACCTACTATTTGGCACCATATTCATGCGACCAACTCATGCTAGCTGAGGCACAACTCTCATATAACCTACCTGGGCATTTAACCTGACAAATATACATTGCCTTCCATGAGCAAATACACATTATCGTAGATATTTCAATGAATATACATTGTCCATTTTGAGTAAATCTACATTGTCGTGAACAATTCGATGAATATACATTACCTTGCTAGAGCAAATATACATTATCGTGGTCAACTTGACAAATCTACATTGTTGTCCTTGATAAATATATAATGTCATGGTCAACCTGACAAATATACATTATCATGCTTAACAAATAAACATTATCATAGTCTACTAGCTGATGAGAACTCACGCAACCTACATGGACATTCACTGCTAAAGGTGCGAGCCACCAGACATTCAACCTGACAAATATACATTGTCTCACTTAACAAACATATATTATCATGGTCAATCTGACAAATATATATTATTTTGCTAGATAAATATACATTGTCGTGGTGTGTTAGCTAAGGAGCATCCTTGCAACTCATGCCAGTTGAGGAGCATTTGTGCGATCTACCTGGGCACCTGACCTGACAAATATACCATGTCTTGGTTTGCAAACTGAAGAGTAACATTGTAATCGATTGGTCATTCCACTTGACTAATATTTATTAAGATAATTTGCAATAGTTTATTCATGTCACCCTACATGTCATCTTCTAAACCCGAGGAGGGACCAACTTGCAAATATTAACTTGCATGGCCAACCTGCAGACACCAACATGTAGGAACCAACTTACAATTAGTTTATTATTTTTCCTTTTCTGAAATACACTAAGATTGTACACCCTAGTAACTATAAACAAGGGTTAAAAGTATTGTACAAAAGGGGCAAATCTGAAAAGGCCAATCTTAGACAAAGAGAACCGACTTATATGATATCTGTAGGTCCCAATTAATATGAGTTAGATTAAACGAAAAGGCGGAATAAGCTTGGATCTTGCCCTTATCTCGTTGGAGATG
>JANHAO010016819.1:0-14214 GCA_026873985.1 Saraca asoca
TTGGCACTTTGAGGTATCCATGTATTCTTGATTATGGCAAATTGACTCCTCTTTTAAGATATTTTCATGGCAAACTGAATGTATTAATTATAATTCTCAGGAATTATTATGAGTTCTCTGGAATTATGCATTTGAATGCTTCATTGTTTTTCTTTTCATATATAAAAAAAATGGGTTGGCCTGTGGATCGGTCCGGTTCATGTGCAGGTCGGACCGAACCGGTAGTCCATGGGTCCGTTTTGATGTGGGCCTAAATGGGCCTAGCCCATTTAAGCCCGATCCGTACGGATCTGGGTCTGGTCCGGCCCGGCCCGGCCGTTTAACACCCTTACTAGCAATGAACTTTCTTAATTCTCTTTGATAATATATGTGTGTGTGTGTATATATAATTTTAAGCAACTTTTGCTAGAGTCGCCATCAATGACTTCCCATCATAATGTAGCACTTTTGAACTTGTTCCGCGTTTTTTGAGTCTTCCACTTACAGTCTACTTCAACTAGCAATGAAATTTCTTAATTCTCTTTGATAACATATATATATATATATATATATAATTTTAAGCAATTTTTGCTACGGTCACCATCAATGATTTCCCATCATAATGTAACACTTTTAAACTTGTTCCTGTTAGTCTAGGTGTCTTAGAGTCAATTGGGATTAAGCTTTATTATATCTATGACTATACTTTTTGTATTGATTTGATATTATATGAGGTTATTGTTATATGTGAAATTTGGTCCCGGATGGACCCTCGAGCAGCCCGAAAAAAGCAAAGGAACCAACCAAAGGAAATGATTAGATCGCTACAACCTTAAGTCACTTCACAAAGTGATCCTTGCAGCTCGAGCTGTGGGCTGCTAAGCGAGCTCGACCTCAACTCAATTACTCACAAATGGGCACGACCCTCAGACCAGACGACCTAGCTAATGAAGGAAGATCGATAGCTTAAGAGCTCATCAAGCGAGGGGACAAGTCACAACCTGGCCCACAGACACATGAAACACGCCTGTAGAAAATAATCCACAGTAGCCGAATAAAGGGATTTTCTGTCTAATTACCCTGTCTTGTATAATAAAGTTGATGTAATAGATTTACTGCATGTGAGATTATTATTATAACCTCATCTCCTTTATAAATATGAAGAAGGAGCCTCTTATAAAAAAGAGAGATCCCTCCTTTTTGGCCAAAAAGAATGCCATCCATGTAAACTAAACTCTATTGAGATACCATCATAATAACAAATTACCATAGACGTAGGGTCTAGTAACATCTAGATTTGGCCAAACCACGTAAAAACTTGGTGTATCTCTACTACTCTTCCCTTCCTCTTTGCTCGCTTTACTGGTTACTACATTTCGAATCGAATACAGGCTTGAGATCCCGTAAGAATCCTCTCATTGGCTGGAGTTTAGAGCATAACCAAAATCTAACGTCAATATTTTGGCACCGTTTGTGGGGATCTCACTTGTCCTGGTTTGTCTCTTGCAACAACGGCCAAGGGAAGAGTCACCAGAGCCTTAAATGCATGCCACCATACTCCATATGGTCACGTTTTGATGACGGACTTATCCACTACCTCGGTTATTGACATAATCGCTGACATCCCTTTAGCCAGCTCAGTGCAACCAATTTTCACCATTAACAGCACAGATGGAGCTTAGGACTGGCTCCGGCATCAGGAAAGACTTGAGCACATGATGGGAGAGTTGACCAAGACAATCACACTACTATTACAAGGTGTTCAGAGAAAACTCGAGGCCTCAGCACTCGTGAATGTTATCCAACAGTACCAAACCCAACGTCCGGACAATTCACACTAAGGTAACTTTCAAGCTTGCTACACGCGAAAGTAACCCTCAAGTCCCACCCCTTGCGACAATTGGGGCTAAAAGATCCAGTGATCATCTAGTTAGCATTTTGAGACACAAGACCTGTTGGTCGAAGAGTTGTTTTAAAATATGGCCCAATTGGAGGAACGCCTTTGAATTTCAGATGGTCAAGCTTGCTATAAGGAATGATCACCACTTTCTTAGGAAATCAAAGCTCGAACTCTCTCTTTTAAACTCAAGGTCCCCGCGATTCCATTGTACAATGGGGATTTTGATCCTTATGATCATCTAAACATGTTCAATGTTTAGATGGACTTGCAGACAGTAGATTCACTGGTCAAGTGTCGAGCGTTTCCGGCTACGCTGGGAGGCATACCTTAGGCTTAGTTTAAAAACCTTTCTGCTTGTTCAATTGGCAACTGAGAAGATTGTCAGCAAAAATTTATTAGCCAGTATCGAGTGTTGAAGAGACAACTTGGGCCCCTTTATCACCTCATTATGATCTTTCAACGCAAGTATAAGTCACTGAAGGACTATATTGCCAAGTTCAAACTCAAAGCTAATTTAGTAGAGAACTCATCTAAAGAAACCATACTAGCTACTAACCATACTAGCTACTATCTCTGCGGGACTCTGTAAAAATGAAAAATTGTATAAAAGTGTATACAAATCCTCAGTTAAAGATCTCACCAAGTTCTATGAGCGAACTGCTAAGCAGATCAAATGGGATGAGATCTTTGGCTCGAAAAGGTTTGACAAAAGGGATGAAAGGACCAACTCCTCTGGTGACAAGAGGAAAATGACACAGACCAGGGCGATCAATCCGCTAAGTGAATTCTGAAAAAATTTGAAAGGCCTAGGGGTGAACAACCAAAGCACTCGAACCGTTACGAGCACTACAACATCTTATTTGATTCCCAAGATAGGATCTTCATGACTAAAAAGGACAAGGAAGATTTCGAGGTACCCTCTCCTTCTAGGATCCCTTTTAGGTGGAAAAATTATAAAGAATTTTGCACCTACCACAATAAGGTCGATCATGGCACTTCAAATTGTCGAGCTCTCAAGGAAGCAATTGAAGAATTAATTCGAAGGGGATGTTTAAAGGAGTATGTGATGTAACCCGTAGGCTGGCAACCCCAGCCTTCTCAGCATAATACCAACCCAGAGTTGAATGGCTCGGTTCGAGTTATGTTTTGAAAATGTATATTGAGTTTCGAAATGAATGAAAATGTCTTCCTCTCACCATGATGGACAGTGTTTGTTGCTTGGCCTAACTTTTTTATTTGTTATATGTAAAATTCAATCCTGGACGGACCCTCGAGTAGCCCAAAAATGGCAAAGGAACCAGCCTGAGGAAATGATTAGGTCACTACGACCTCAGGTTGCTTCACGAAGTGATCTCCACAGTTCGAGCTCATAGATTGTTAAGCGAGCTTGACCTCAGCTCTATTACTCATAAACGAGCACGACCTCAAACTAGACGACCTGGCTAATGAAGTAAGATTGATAGCTCAGAAGCTTATCAAGTGAGAGGCCAAGTCACAACCTGGCAAGTCACAACCTGGCCAGTAAACACATAGGATCCACCTATAAAAGACAATCTTTAGTAGCCGAATAAAAGGATTTTCTATCTAATTACTTTGTCTTGTATAATAAAGTTGATGTAATAGATTTACTACATATGAGATTACTATTGTAACTTTCTTTCCTTTATAAATATGAGGAAGGAGCTCCCCCCTTTTGGGGCTAAAAAGGCATCATCCATGTAAACTACACTCTGTTGAGATACTATCATAATAACAACACACTACCGTAGACGTAGGGTTTGGTAACATCTAGATTTGGTTGACCACATAAAAACTCGGTGCATCTTCACTACTCTTCCCTTCCTCTTTACTTGCTTTACTGTTTATTGCATTTTAAACTGGATATGGGCTTTAGATCCCATAAGAATCCCCTTGTTGGCCGAAGTTTGGAGCATAATCAAAATTCGATGTCAATATTTTAGCGTCGTTTGTGGGGATCTCACCTATTCTGCTTTGTTTCCTACTGCAATGGCCAAGGGAAGAGCCACTAGAGCCTCTAATGTGCAACCCCATCCTCCATATGGCCATGTCTCGATGACATACTCGTCTACTATTCCCATTGCTAAAGCAACTACCGGTGTCCCTCCAACCACTTTGGTACAATCGATTTTCATCACTAACGGTATCGACGGACCACAGACTTGGCTCCAGCATAAGGAGAAACTTGAGCACATGATGGGAGAACTGATTAAATCGGTCACATTCTTAGCACAAGGTGCGCAGAGACAGGTTGAAGCCCCAATGCCTATGAATGTTTTTCAACAACAGCAAGCCTGACATCTAGGTGATCCCAACTAAGGCAATACTCAAGCTCATTACTTGCAAGAGTAGATCCCAGGTTGTGACTCTTGAGACAATAGAGACTAAAGCACCTAACGATCTTCTAGCCAGCACTTTAGGGTACGAGACCCATTAATTGGAGAGTTATTTTATAAGATAGCCCAATTGGATGAATGCCTTTAAATTTCGGATGATCAAGCTCGCTATAAGGAATGATCACCACTTTCTGAAGAAATTAAAGCTCGAGCTCTTCCCCTTAAGCTCAAGGCCCTCATGATTCCGTTGTACAATAGAAATTCTGATCCTTATGATCATCTAGACGTGTTTAATGTTCAGATGGACTTGTAGACAATAGATCCGCTGGTCAAGTGCCAAGTGTTCCTGGCTACACTGGGAGGCATACCTCAAGCTTGGTTTAAAAACCTTCTTGCTTATTCAATTGGCTTTTGGGAAGACTGTCAACAAAAATTTATTTGTCGATATTAAGCACTGAAGAGGTAGCTTACGCCCCTTTGCCACATCGCTATGGTCTTTTAACATAAGCACGAGTCACTGAAGGACTATATTGCTAGATTTAGACTTGAAGCTAATTTAGTGGAGAATCCATTTGAAGAAACCTTGCTAGCTACCATCTTTATGGGACTCCGTAAAAATGGGAAATTGTATAAGAGTTTGTACAAGTCCCTGGTGAAGGATCTTATAAAGTTCTACGAGTGAGCTACTAAGTAGATCAAGTGGAATGAGATTTTTGGCTTGGAAAGGTCTAACAAGAGGGATGAAAAGACTAACTCCTCTCGTGATAGGAGGAAAAATGACACAGACTAGAGTGATCACTCCGTTTAATGAATTGCAAAGAAATCCAAGAGGCCCAGGGGTGAACAACGTCAACACTCGGACCACTATGAGCACTATAGCATCCTATCTAATTTCCAAGATAGGATCTTCATGATTTAAAAGGACAGGGAAGATTTTGGGGTACCCCCGCCTTCTAGGATCCCTTTTTGGCAAAAAAATTATGAAGAATTATGCGCTTACCACAATGAGGCCAGTCATGACACTTTGAATTACCAAGCTCTCAAGAAGGCAATTGAGGACTTAATTTGAAAGGGACGCTTGAAGGAGTATGTAACGCAACCCGCAAGCCAACGACCCCAGCCTTCTCAACATAATACCAACCTAGAGCTAGGGGGCTTGGTCCGAGTTATATTTTGAAAATGTATATTGAGTTTCGAAATGAATGAAAATGTCTTCCTTTCGCCATGTTGGAGAGTGTTTACCACTTGGCCTAACTTTGTTATTCTTGTTTCCTCACTCTGTGCTCCCCTTCTAAGGACAAGTGATTTTCGCAGCTTGTATGAAGCCAACTCCCGCCCACTCATAAAAAAAAATTATTCCAAACCATGATCACTAGTCCGGTTGAGGCCCCCCGGAGCTTATTCTGGAGAAGAATTGGTGAACACTTAACCAGTTGAGCTGCGGGCTCGTCAAGGCATGGAGACACTAAAAAAAAACTCACTTAACCTATTGAGCTGTGGGCTTGCTGAGGCATGGAGACGTTCAAAACAAACTCACCTGACCAGTTGAGCTACTGGCTTGCTAAGGTGTGGAAACACTTAAAATAAACTTGCTTATCCAGCGTAGCGATGTGCTTGTTAAGGTGTAGAGGCATTAAAAAACACTCACCATTGCTAGCGCGACTGCGTACTCGCTAAGGTACGAATGTACTAAAAAATGCTCACCATTGCCAGCGCAGTTGCATGCTCGCTAAGGTGCGAAGGCACTAAAAACACTTAACCTCGCAACTTACTCACAAGCGAGCATTCATAATTCTCAGGTTACTTTCTGACAGCGTGTAAAAATTATTCACGCAATGTTTATACAAAAGATAGGAATGACAAACAAGGCATTACAAGAGAAAATTTTATTCATTAAAAGACCTCAACAAGGCAGATATACATCAAAAAGCTCTGAATACAAACTAGTCAAAATACAAAGGGAAAAACCTATAACTAAGAAGAAGGAATAGCAGCAGAGGGCCCAAACCCTTGTCAACTAGGGTCTTTGAACCGTCTTGGATCTTCTATAACCTTCCCAAGCTCTCTTGGATGATGGATTCCCCTTCAACAGCCCTTATAGATGGAGAGGGAATGAGCATTATCGTTCCTCATCTTTCTAACCTCTAGCTTCTGTTCTGATTCACAGATATACATCAAAAAGCTCTGAATACAAATTAGTCAAAATACAAAGGGAAAAACCTATGACTAAGAAGAAGGAATAGCTACAAAGGGCCAAACCTTTGTCGACTAGGGTCTTCAAACCATCCTAAATTTTCTAAAACCTTCCCAAGCCCTCTTAGAAGATAGATTCCTCTTCAACAGCCCTTATAGATGGAGAGGGAACAAGCATTATCGCTCCTCATCTTCCTAGCCTCCAGCTTCTGTTTTGATTCACAAAGAGGATGACTTAAAGAGTGTCAAGAGCTTGGCTGGCTAAGCGATTGCCTCATGGCAGAGTCGGGAGGACATAGTCTAGGATCCATATGAGATCCTTCCATGTTACTGAGGAAAATAAGTCATTCGAGTTACCTATGCAGTAAACTGTACATGCCTCTGAGGAAGAACAAAATGCCAAAAATGGTGGTAGTTTATCAAGAAACTCCATGGTTTGCTCAAGTACAAAATTAAAAGGGATTGCCTCTCCCTTATATAGAGCCAGGGCCAGCTTAATCAAAGAGTTAGATTCATTCCCTTAAGCCATCATCACTAATGGCCTAAAAAAAGGCTAGGTTTAACTCAGCAATAATTGCAAGACACGTGCTGCCAGAATTATGGCCTAAGGCAGATGAAGTGATAATCTCAGAAGAAGACTTTGATTATTCAGAGATCAAAGCGTTTCAACTCCCAACTCACTTTCTGCGAGCTAGGTGTTAGGGGGCTAATGTTGTATGTGAAATTCAGTCCTAGACATACCTTCGAGCAGCCTAAAAATGACGAAGGAACCAGCTCAAGGAAAAGATCAGGTCATTACGACCTCAGGTTGTTTCATGAAGTGATCTCTACAACTCGAGCTCATGGGTTGCTAAGTGAGCTTGGCCTCAGCTCCATTACTCACAAATAGGCATGACCTTCAGACCAAATGACCTAGCTAATGAATTAAGATTGATAGCTCAGGAGCTCATCAAGCGAGAGGCCAAGTCATAACCTAGCCAGTAGACACATGGGACCCACCTACAGAAGATAATCTATAGTAGCTGAATAAAGGGATTTTCTATCTGATTACCCTATCTTGTATAATAAAGTTAATGTAATAGATTTACTATATATGAGATTACTATTATAACCTCATCTGCTTTATAAATATGATGAAGGAGCTTCCCCCTTTTGGGGTCAAAAAGGTACTATCCATGTAAAGTAAACTTTGTTAAGATATCATTATAATAACAATACACTACTGTGGATGTAGGGTCCAGTAATATCCAGATTTGGTCAAACCATGTAAAAACCTAATGTATCTTCACTGCTCTTCCCTTCCTCTTTACTTGCTTTACTGTTTACTGCATTTCAAACTAGATATAAGCTTACGATCCTGTAAGAATCCCTTCATTGGCTAGAGTTTGGAGCATAACTAAAATCTGACGTCAACATTATTCTTGTTTTCTCACTCTGTGCTCCCCTTCTAAGGATAAGTGATTTCTGTAGCTTGCATATGGCCAACTCTCACCTACTCATAAAAAAAAATTTATTCCCAACCATAATCATTGGTCCGATTAAGGCTCATCGGAGCTCGTGTCGAAAAGCATTGACGAGCACTTAACAAGTTAAGCTGCGGGCTCACAGAAGCGTGGAGACGATTAACCAGTTGAGCTACGGGCTCGTTAAAGGTTGGAGATGCTCAAAACAAACTCATTTAACTAGTTGAGCTACGGGCTCACTAAGGCGTGGAAACACTCAAAATAAACTCACTTAACTAGTTGAGTTACGAGCTCGCCAAGGCATGAAGACTCTCAAAACAAACTCACTTAACCAGTTAAGCTACGGGCTCACTGAGGCGTAGAGATGCTCAAAACAAACTCACTTAACCAGTTGAGTTGCGAGCTCGTTGAGGCGTGGAGATGCTCAAAACAAACTTACTTGACTAGTTGAGTTGTGGGCTCACTAAGGTGTGAAAACGCTCAAAACAAACTCATTTCCTAAGTCATTTTTTATTATGTATAGGCCCTCCCAGTTCGAACCTAGTGTCTCATCACTAGTCTTGTGAGCTCCAAAAAGAATAAGGCACAATACAAGATAATCGATTTTGTAATTTTGAACTCGGACCTTCTTATATAATACTTTGAGAATTAAAAGCACTGAGGCTGCTATTGTACTAGTTGCTTAGGCTACTAAGGTTTCTATCCCATAGGTCGCACTACATAGTTTCTCAAGTGACCTTTCTTGATCAGATCTTCAATAACATCTTTGAATTCCCAGCAATCTAAAGTATTATACTCGACTTCATTATGATAAACTCATAACTTGTCTTTGTTTCTGAGCTTGTTGGGAGTCCTCATGGGATTGGGCTTTCCGAAGTCCTCCCTGTCCTTCTCCATTGTAAATATCTTATCCTAGGTGTCTGATAAGATGCTATAGTTGTCATGGCAACCTTAATGCTGAGGTCATCCATTCCTAGCCTTCTTTACAACCTGATTATGGGAGCCATCTTTTTTACCATCTTTTTTACTTTCTTTGTCATTCTCATCATTGCTCCTCTTTTTATTCTGGTTAGAGCTATTTACCTTATCTTTCTAATCAGACTTCTTAGAGGCAAATGTCACCTCTTAGCTAATCTCTTTGGCAACTCATTCATAAAATTCACCCATGTCCATCATTGGAGACTTGTATATACTCTTATACAATTTTTCATCCTTGCGGAGTCCTATTGAGATCACTGTCAAGATACTCTCATTTAATGGATTCTCTACATTACTGACCTTGCATCTTAATCCAGTGATGTAGTCTTTCAGTGACTCATTCTTCTATTGAAAGACCATTGCAAGGTGGTAGGATGGTGCAAGCTACCTTCTTAATGCTTTGTACTAATTGATGAATCTCCTTAAGTACTCTTTTCAACTGTCAATGCTGCGAATTGGAAGACTCCTGAGCCATGTTTGTGGTATGTCTCCTAGAATGGCTGGGAAAACATAAGACTTGATCAAAGGATTAGTTGTTTGAAGATCCATCTATACATTGAATGCATCCTAGTGGTCATATACATCATTATCCCCATTGTATTATGGGATAGTGGGAATCTTGAATTTGTGAAGGAGAGGCTTTATCTCGATCTCCCTGATGAATGGCATTGTTCCCTCATAATGATCTCAATAGTCCTAAGACAAAAGGCATTTTTCTAATTGATCTACCCTTTGAAGAAACTCTTCTACCATTAGGTCCTATGCCTTAGATCACCGGCTGGAAGATCATTGACTTCTTACATTTCCTTGGTCTTAAGAGTGGCGATCTAAGGTTCTATACCTTTTGTGCCTATGACCTGACAGGTTTTAATCTAACATATGTCCCTGACTAGTCCTATTTGAACCTCCAACTTGACACGAACCCCGCGACGTTAATTATCTCCATTATCATCCTGTCAAACTTAGTGGACTTCTGATCTTGGCTTGTAGGTGAGAAAAATGAACTGAATGAGCATGCTAGAATTCTTTTCTCATTGGCCTCCCTTCTCGAGTTCTTTCTTATGGCTGCTGGAGTACTGCTTTGAGTGTATTGACCTCAACCTACTTTTGCATGCCCTCGGCTTGTGCCTGAGTCAGCTTCCTAACCACCTCAACTAACTTTCTCACTGTGCTCTCAAGTGCTTCCTAATGTTGGTGCCATGTTTACACTCCATCAAATGCAAGAACAATAATAGCAGGCTGGCAAAGGTTCGTTGGGGCCATACTAATGGCAACCATTGTAGCAAAGATGATGGAAGTGCCTGCTGCAAGAAGAATTGGGCCTCTAATTGGTAACATATCCCACTACTATTCCACGTGATCTTTTGGCTGGTCAATTGTAGCATCTGAACTCTTGGTATTTTTCCTCTAGTCATCGCAATTGGACGAAAAATAAAAAAGAATGCAATTTAGGGCCTTCTTTCTAGTGTCAAAATATTAATATGTAAATTTGGTTAACCCAAGTTCAAAGCCCCAAACTACAAATGAAGAGTATAAAGTCATAGGATAGAGAAAGAAATAAGAAGAACAAGATGACATCAATAGTTTTTAAAGTGGTTTAGCCGAGTGCAATGCTTACATCTACGGTTATTTTATTTATCTTTTTGTATTTTAGTAAAGTAATAGTATATTTTTTTCTCCATTCTCCTTGTACAATGATTTTACCCCTATATATAGTGAGTCAGGCATTATAATTTGAATGCAATTGATTAAATTTTCATAACGGACAATAATGGATAGGCAACTAAATGGGTTTCCTTGAATTGATGGTTAGGAAATCATGCTTTAAGTTATAGGCTAGACCTCATTCTTAACGACCTGAGATTGCTGCTTTGACCCGTGTTGACCAGTGACCTGATTTCGTGTCTGGTAACCTAATACTTTGATCTAGTGACCTCAATATTGGATAAGCTGAGTCTTTATCAGCTAGACTTGTTTATTGGGCTTTTACTAGCCCATATTTATATGATTCCAAAAAATATCCATAACATTTACTAATGAGTAATGGACCCTCAACACCCCAAAATCCCACAATAAAACCCATTGCCAGGCTCACATAAAACCAATTTATTCCATGTTCATTATTTTTGTCATCTTGATTCACATCATGAGCTAAACCAAATGGACTGCAATTTTTAGGTAGATGAGGCCCGCATAATTCATTGCCAATAAATCTTGATGTTTTAAAGCTTTGCAATTAAGTGCCTCTTGGGATTTCACCCTTCAAATGATTAAAAGACAAGTCCAAGCTATCGAGGAAGCTCAGATTTGTCATGCTTTGAGGGATTTCACCAGAAAGTTGATTCATTGAGAAGTCAATGTGTAACAATGATCTCATCCTTCTAACCCTTTTAGGAATTTCACCTGTTAAAACATTGTTAGACAGATTTAAAAAAAAAAAAAAAAATCCCCCAAGGCTTGTGATTTCCTTTGGTATCTCTCCTATTAAGTTGTTATATGAAAGATCAATTAAGAGGCCATCAGTTTTATTATACTCAACCAATCTACCTTTAATTGATTTTACATATTTAATGAAATAACACTAATTACATATGTAATGAAATTTGATTTTAATTGACCTATGTATTTATATGATGCCACTATCCACATAGATACATCTAAAAATACAGAACTGAATGTATTCATAAATTTGCAATACTGTATACTTTGTCTTTACACGCATCTAAATCTTAAATCTAGCAATGTGACAGTGGTTCAATGGTTGGATTCAAACATTGTCAAAGGAGGTTAAAAACATTCAAAATCCACTCCAACCTAATATATAAACAATGAACATTAGTCACAAAAAATGAAATTGTGGATCGGCATCTCACGAGAAGTTCTTATAAATATTCAATATATTATATTAAGTCATTGATTATTTGACAGATGTATTAATAAATAAACGAATTTTTAAAATTTTTTGACTAAAATCACAAAATTAATTAATTTAATATTTAAAAATTATTTTAAATGGTTTAATTAATATAATACATTCAACATGTGGAAATATTTTTCATCACAAGGAATATTTTATAACTAATCTCTTTATAGAATTTTCAAGTCACAAATGGTCATTGAACAGCAATCAAACCTTTATGAAAGAGATCTCTCAACTCACTAGAAGCGGAAGTATGAAAGAAATCTATCTCACGATAAGAACTATAAAAAATATCCTTCAAAATGAATAACATATATCATTATTCATTTGCGTTATATATATTGTCATTTTTTTTAAATTAACAAATTTGATAGTTTGCTTCAATTCTAACGGCTATTTATTTGTAAATATTTCTAAATTCTGGATTTTAGTCTTAGGATTTTTTTTTTGTCAGGATTTTTAAGGTGTTAAGTTAATGGATAAAACATGAATGAATATGAATTAGGCCTCAACGAAGGAATGTTGGTACTCATCCACGTTTTCTTTCAATCCAAATGGATAATTTAGGGCAAGCAATTGCTTGACCAAAGTTTTGAAAGAAATTCATTAGACTGCAATTTTTATTAATTGAAACATAAAAAGAGATTCTGATTATTACAATACAAAATATTTTAAAAAAAAGTTGTTGTGTTTTTCTTGATTACCTTATTGTTATGCCTATTTGGTTCATTATCAATTTATTATAAATTAGGATATTGAAAGAAAAATAGAGCTAGACTGATTTGGATCGATAACATAACATCTTGTCATAATTTACAATTCTAAATTAAATTTGTCTACTCTTGTAAGTCTTTCATTATTGAATATTCATCACAATGGCTACTTTAAACTATTGCTACTCATTTTTCAAGTCTTTAGCCAAACAAACATGGTTGCATTTATAAAAGACACTACAAAAAAATTGATTTTTTGTGATGACTTTTCAGTGACGACATAAAAAAATTATCACAATAAGTCGACCTTTCAGTGACGACCTTTTTTAGTCGTCACAGTAGGTTTACCTTCAGTGATGACTTTCAGTAATGATCAAAAAGTCGTCACAATAGGTCAAACTTTCAATGATGACGTAAAAAGTCATCATAATAGGTCTACCTTCAGTGGCGATTTTTTAATGATGAATAGAAAGTTGTCACAATAGGAAGACCATTCAGTGACAACGTAGAAAGTCATCACAATAGGTATGCCTTCAGTGATACCTTTTAGTGATGACTAAAACGTCATCACAATAGGTCAAACTTTCAGTGACAACCTAGAAAGTCGTCAGAGTAGATCTACCTTCAATGACGACTTTTTAGTCATCATAATAAGTACCCTTTCAGTGCAACCAAAAAGTCATCATAATAGGTTGAACTTTCAGTGACAACGTACAAAGTCGTCACAACAGGCCTGCCTTCAGTGACGCCTTTTAGTGACGATTAAAATGTTGTCATAATAGGTCGAACTTTCAATGATGACCTAGAAAGTCATCATAGTAGGATCTACCTTTAGTGACGACTTTTTATTCGTCATAATAGGTACCCTTTCAGTGACAATTAAAAGTCATCACAATAGACGACCTTTCAATGATGACCAAAAAGTTATCACAATAGGTCAGACTTTTAATGACAACATAGAAAGTCGTCACAATAGGTCAGCCTTCAATGACGCCTTTCAGTGACGATTAAAATGTTTTCAAAATTGGTCGAACTTTCAATGATGACCTAGAAAGTCATTACAATAGAATCTACCTTCAGTTATGACTTTTTATTCGTCATAATAAGTACCCTTTCAGTGACGACTAAAAGTCGTTACAATAGGCGACCTTTCAGTGATGACCAAAAAGTCGTCACAATAGGTTGTACTTTCAGTGACGACGTAGAAAGTTTTCACAATAAGTTGGCCTTCAGTGACGCCTTTCAGTGATGATTAAAATGTCATCACACTCAAGCGAACTTTCAGTGACGACCTAGAAAGTCGTCATAGTAAGAGCTACCTTCAGTGATGACTTTTTATTTGTCATAATAGGTACCCTTTCAGTGACAACTAAAAGTTGTCACAATAGGCAACTTTTCAATGACGATCAAAAACTCGTCACAATAAGTTAAACTTTCAGTGACAATGTAGAAAGTCATCATAATAGGTCTACCTTTAGTGACACCTTTCAATGACGATTAAAATGTTGTTACAAAAGGTCAAACTTTTAGTGACGACCTAGAAAGTCATCACAGGGAGGCTATGATTATGTAATTGGTACCTCCGAGCATGGTCAAATTGTTAATTCATTTGATCTTAAAATGCCTTCCTTCTATATTATATTTACATTAATTGTGTACCAATGGTAAGATGGAAGTGGACTCCTGCCACATTCATATAATTATCTGTACAAGT
>JANHAO010016820.1:0-14215 GCA_026873985.1 Saraca asoca
AATATTAAATATATTTTTTTCATCTTCAAAAATAAAGAAAACACTTGTTTTCAAAATTTACATCCAAACAAATTTTTTATTTTTTTGTTCTAAAAAAATAGTTTTTAAAAACTAATTTTAAAAAACTGTTTTTAAAAAATAATAAAACAAAAATACCTAAAAACACTTCCAAACAGGCCCAAAGTATGTCAACTTGTAAAGTCTTTGTATGGCCTTAAACAAGCTTCTAAACAATTGCATGAAAATTTTAATTATGTAATTTTATCTTTTAAATTTAGACATGATACAACTAATGAATGCATTTACTCAAAATTCACGAAGATCATGGAGTAATAGTTTGTTTGTATATTGATGATTTACTTATTTTAGTACTAATATGTTTAGTATAAATATACCAAAAGGTTTCTGACTTCAAGATGAAAGATTTGAATAAAGTTGATACAATTTTGGGGATAAAAGTTATGAAGCATGATAAGGGTTTTTCACTTAGTCAAACACATTATATAGACAAACTATTGAATAAGTTTCAATATCTTAATATAAAGGAAGCTAACACTTCATATGATTCAAGTGTAAAGCTTATGAAAAATAATGGTAGACTAATTGCACAATTGAAATATGCTAGTGCTATAAGAAGCTTGTTATATGTTATGTATTGTGAATTTGAAATTAACTTATATAGATTTTCCTTCTGTACTATAAGGTTATTCAAATACAAGTTGGATAACAAGTGTCAGTGATAATGAATCTACAACATGGAGGATTTTTACATTGGCTAGTGGTATTGTGAGTTGGGCACCTAAAAAGCAGATCTATATCTCACATTTTACAATGAAGGCAGAGCTTTTAACTTTGGCCACTATAGGTGAGGAAGCAGGGTGATTGAGAAACATGTTAAAAATTGAGTTGTGCCCACAACCGATGCCATATATTTCTTTACACTATGATAGTGAGGCTCCTATGTCTGATGCATATATTAATGTACATAATGGAAAGTCTAAACATATTAACCTAAGACATGATTATGTGAGAGAATTGATCTCTAGTAGTGTCATGACAATTGTTTATGTCAAATTTACAGAAAATATGGTGGATCCTCTTACCAAAATTTTGCCAAGAGATAAGGTATGGAGCACAACTATTGGTATGAAACTACATTAAACACATTTGACACCAATAGTGAAAACTCAACTTTGAATTACCAAAATTATCCTCAATGTTTAATGGGTAACAATGAGTTATTGAAAATAGTGTTTGTTTAGCACTAAGTCCTATATAATTAGTGCATACTGTCATGCAAGAGGGTAAACTTTGTTCTTAATGGAGTTGTTATTTATGAAATGTTTAAAGTGATAGAAACATGTAAAGGAAACTCCATTGTTGTGAATATGAGGCAGTGCCACCTTGAACAAAAGTTTAAAAGGTTTTCACTCTTGTAAGTATTCATAGAAAATGGGATCGCTTAGCATATGACCATAATAGTGCTAAAGACAATTATAAACCTTTTTTGGAAAGAATAATAAATATGGTGTGTGTAGCATTTCCGATTCCAATAATAAGGAGTTGTAGCTTAATTCTAGCACACCATATACTTCATTAGGGTTTTGGAATGCTTACACTAAGTGAACATTTAAATCGATGAGATGCCTTGATGTATGCATCATATTTATTGTAAATGGTGTTACAATTTACAAACTTGTGGGAGATTGTTGAGTAGTTTGTAAATTATAAAGAAAAATTGAAAGGTTTTACATCAAGTAGAATAGAACATAAGTGGTTTTGTCAGAAGACATATCAAATTATATTTAAGAGATATGTTGGCCACAATCAAAAGGCAAATTGATTCTCATCTATAAGACATATTAGTTCTCTTCTTAAAGATATGTTGGATCATATTTAAGAAATATAAAAATTTTGGTTAATAGACATAAAGGTTTACATGCAAAGACATGATAGCTTTTGATTAAAAAGTACAATAATTCATATGAAAGAGACATAACTATTCAAATTCAAGAGGCATGGTAAATGTTTCTAGCAACTGTTCATTGTTTATATAAGAGTGTTTTACTCTGAATTTTTAAAATTGATATTTTGCATTCAATTAAAGAGTTTTAAAGGTTTTATTTTATCCTAGTATAAAACTCTTCTTTATATGAAGGGCTATTACACTAAATAAAAAATGTAGTTATTATACACCTCAAAGTTATTCTTATTAATATCTTATCTCATATTCTATAATTTTCCTAACGAAGAATTCTTACAATAATGATAATTTCAATATCATCAAATCTTATGATTGACAGTTTTAATTACAGCTGTCATTATTATACTAGATCTAAATTTTGATATGGTAACTACACTATATATGAATTACAAATTCTTAACAAAATTATGAGTATAATTAATATTTAGATTATATTTCAATACATATGTGAAAAAATTTATATCAGTATATATTTTTGTAAGTTTTGTAAAAAAAATTGTATTTTTTCAAACTTTTATTTTTGTTAAAAGTTGGACTTTTATATAAAAATGAGAAATTTTTTTTTAAAAAAAATTATACAAATTTAAATGATAGAGTTGTAACTTTTTTATATTTGTTATATGTTAAATCCATACCTAGTTTGAATTTTTTTTAAAAAAAACTAAAATTTTATATAAAAATGGCCAGTTTTGTTTTTTGTATCAATTTTATGGTAAATTTTAGAAAAATTCACCAAATTTTTAATACATCGTAAAGCATTGTCCTTGATACTTCTGTTCTTTCTTAATAAAGCCGAGAGGTGTACGTCTTTGCATTGCATTATCTAGTCGTACAAAGGCGCATGTATTGGTGAGTGATGAAGGAGGCTGAAGATAAGGTTGGATGCATCTTACAAAGGTACTGAACGCGCACTAACATTTCAAGCCATTTATATCAATGCCTTTTTCTCTCTTACTGCAAACTCTGAAAGCAACAGAACTCCCACTTTTGTTTGCCTAAAATCTGAATTATTCATTGCTTTTCACCCACTTCATGCCTTTTTTCTCCTTGTGCATGTAACCATCTTCTATTTCATTGTTGAATAAACCACCAAATTGTTTTTATGTTGGATATCAAATTTTTATATACATAAATTTAGTGATTTACTCATTTAAATCATAAAAAAAAACCATTAAATTGATATAAGGATCCGAAAAGATATTAAATTAGTATTAAAAAATGTTTTAATATCAACTTAACACTAATTTTATAAATTTTATATTATTGTCACTTTCTCTGTAAATATTGAGTACATGAAGTATGTTTAATCAGTTTTGATTGATACAAAAATTAAATTTTATAGTATAATTATTATTATAAAAGATTATAGGTAATTAACAATTTATTTAAAATTTTAAAAATTTCAATTTTTTCTTGACTAAATACATAAATCATAATTTTTTAATTCCTCATACTTTAAACAAAATTTAACAATAACAGTATTAAATTGATGCAAAATTTTCAAAACTAATATTAGAATGTCTTTTATTATTAATTTGATATCTCTTCAATTTTCAGTTACTTCTCCTCAAAGGGGGTTAAAATTTACTTCTAAATATCAAAATAACATTAGGAGAATAAAAATGCTTTACAGTGGTTTTAGTTTTTTTTTTTTTAAGGCTTAACGAAAAGGTTTCATTATAACTTAACACTAAATTTTGTTGGTTAAATATTAGATAAATTTAGTAGATGGGATAATGGCTTAAAAGTCTAACCGACTCTTGGAAATACCACCCTGCTCCCGGCCGACTATTAACCCTTCGGTCGAATAAATAAGCACCGGTAACAATCACATAATGCTAATTTTCTTGTTTTACGCAACTCAAAATGAATTTCTTTTTTTAAAGAATTAATAGTTTAATAAAATGTTGGACTGACTAAACTACTATTTCCTGTATCAATTTGGTTTGTATTAGTGTAATTTTTCAAAGAATTAGTATTAATTTTTTTGGTTAATTGATTATTTACACCCATCAAATCCGTCCAAAAAATTTAATATATATTTAATCCTTCGATTATTTATTTATATCCAATGAAGTTCTTTTATCAGTTTCTTATTATAATAATTAAAATATTTTTTTAACTTGATAACTAATTTGTTTGAATGAAGATGAATACATGACCATATTAGCATCGTAATATTATGATAATAACAAATTAGTTTTTATTAGTGATTTTATTAAGAACTCAATGATAAACTAATAAAGAGGTTTAATTGTGGTTAATCAAATAATTCAAAGATTAAATTTATACTGAATAATAAAACTATTGGCATCTGCCGAGTGTGCTAGTGTCTTTCTGGAAGAATCCATAATCTTTAAATTATATTATTAACATAAAGTTAACAAAATATAATACTAAGAAATTCACAAGATGCTCTAGAGGCACATATTCGAGAACCGAATTTTATACAGTTTGAAACATTGTATAATTTAACCTAACCTATGGACTTGTATATAAAAAATGGGGGAAATTATGAAAGTCAAATTCTAATTTGGTATTAATCAAGAAAATAATGTGGCAGAGAGATTATAGCTGGACATGATGGAAATTAATGGATGTGATGGCACTAGATAAATTATTGAATCTTTCATCTCACAGCTTATATCTTCTCTGTAATTAAGTTTTACATCAATCTGCCCTTTCGTATAAATATAAATTATGTTTACCCTCGTATTTTTAATGTCTAATTAATGTTTTTTTTTTCATATCAGTTGATATTAACAGTAATTAATTTAAATAAAAATATAGATTAAAAATAAAAATACAAATGTATAAATAATATTTTTAATATAAACCCATATTCTTTATTAATAAAATCCATTCAACATCCAATTTTGAGATCAGTTTTTTTTTTTTGGGGGGCTTTAATCCCTCATGTGTGAAAAAAATAAATCAACTCTCTTATTTGCTTTATTATTTTGTTTTGGATAAGCAACTATCTTCTATATCAGTATATTACTATTTTCATAAAAATGGGGTAAGATTAGTTAAATATTACCAACAAAATAAAGGATGTAAAATAAGGAAAGTCATAAAGAAAGTCAATCTAATTGAAAAAGTAACAAAAAAGTAAGCCTTAGACGTACCCAAGTGCCAAACAAGTATAAAAATCAGCTAATGGATCTTAAGTCAATAAATAGAAAAAAAAAAAAGAGAGTAAAATATTAATTGAAAAATACCAAAAAAATTGAGTACCCCAAATAAGAAAAATCAGAGACGCAGTCAAACCAAAAAGTAAGCTTTGACTTTAATCCATAAAAAGAAATAAAAGAAGAATTTACGCAATTGAAAATGGAAGTTTTTGTGAAAGGAGAAAAAAAAAAAAAGGGAAGAGATTAGATTGATTCTCCCCTTTGTAAGCCACAATACTTCCGAGATTTGCCTATCAAAAAGCTAATCGCAACATCCTTGATACGGACAGCTTGAAGACAACAAAGTTTGGCATTCTTTTTTGACACATTTGCCCTTTTGATATTATTGTTGAACTTAATGGCGGTTTGATTTTTCAGCCCTTTAAACCATTCTTATCTCTTTTTTTATTTCATAATTTGTTTTTAGCCGTCGACGAAAAGTGAGTTGGGACAAGATAGTCAATTTATTACCACAACATATAACTTTTGTTAATTTTACTAAATTACAAAATAACAAAAGTCAAGTCAATGTATCCAAATCCATAACATGTAACTTTCGTTACTTTGTCAGAGAATCATAATAATATTTATAAATTATTTATTATTATTATTATTAATAAAATCTAAATTTAATATATATTAATAGTTAATATAAATTATATTGTCATTTATTTCTATATTATCATGTTAATAAAAATTATTAAAAATCTTTTATTGTTATTAAAAAAAATTTAATTATTTTTAATTTATTAATGATGTGACATTTTTATACCTATTAATAATATAACATGTTTTTGTATTAATAGTGAATTAAATTTAAATTTGTACATACTATTCTTTCTATTTTTTTTATTTGTTGTTTAAACATTGCACAAGATCAAGGAGGATAATAAATAATCTTATTTTAAGAAAAAAGAATTATATTTTATTAATTTATCATTCATTAAAAATCAAATAAATAAATATTTATTAACATGGTAGAGATAAAATTAGAAAATAATAAATATATTCTTAATTCTATAAAATGTGAGATAAAAAGGAATTTTTTTTTCTAAAACAACTTATAGAAACGAACAGAGGAAGTAAATAGTGAAAAAACAACAAAACTTAAATCCTTCAGCCAACTTGAAGGACTAAAAAAAATATTGTTACTTGTGTTTTTTTTTTTAATGCAGAAGCTTTGTTTATTTGATTGATATCTTTTATTTTCGTCTGGTTTTTCACTAAATTTGCGAATAATACTCAAATAAGTGGAGTACTTTCGAAGATAAAAGACCAAAAAATAGATTAAATATTAAAAACAAATATTCATGAATTGATTGTGAAATGAGCCATATGAATAAAGCGGTATCAAAGGAAAAAGGTCGGCTTTGTTAATAAAAATTTTGAAGCAAGGTATTGATGCACACGCTCTCTTATGATTGGACCAATGATTAGCTATCATAAGCCACTCGCGATAGATAGCGCGCGTTGAGAGCTTTTTTGATTTCTTCTGCAATTAACATTTCGCGGTCTAAATAGCTGGATTCAGATAATAATGATGAGAATATGACTTTAACTTCTCAATACAGAGGAGAGAGAGAATGTCAAACCACAGAGCAGAGAGAGAAATAGAGTCTGTTGAGGAATGGGCAAGGACCTTAAATGGAAAGAAGCAGAAAATGGTTAGAGAGAGAACAAAAGGTGATAACTTCCTGACCCCTCTGAGTTAGAGCTTGCCGCTATCTCTCTCAATTGACTGCGGAGGAGCCTTCAAATTGAATTGAAAAATTCATATATCTATTCCTCTATTCAATTTCAACACATTTATTAGTTCTGCATATCATGCTGGGTCGCTGGGAGAGTACAGAGTTTCAGAGTGAGCTAGTGAATCAAGCCTTGAACTTCGGTTGTGTAAAACGAGAGAGATATGAAGAGAAACTATAGAGGTTGAGGAATTTGAATTGTGAAGATTTAATTTTTAGCTCACGGTGGTAAAAATAGCTGAAGATTCTCAAACGGGTATTGCTCAATTTTGTCTACAAAACAAAATGGGAACCCCGCCAGCTGAAGAGCTTCTGAAGAAGATCGAAGAACTGGAGGCGGGTCAAGCTCACCCGAAGCATAAAATGTCGAGGCTTATTCTTTCTGGTGCAGGCGATGGCAGAGCGGAACAGGGTCATCGCCAGAGGTCTCATTCGATGTCGCCTCAGCGTTCGAGATTAGGTGGGCCCAGAAGGGGAGCCGGCGGCGATGGATTGGATGGATTGGCTGCGTGGAAGAAAGGGTCATCTTCGTTTAAACAGGCATCGCCGCTGCAGAGGGAGAGTCGTGGTGGCAATCCTCAGAGTAATGGAGTTGGTGGCGGTTGCCCTTCAGCCGTGGATTTTACTGATAGGCAGTACCTGAATATTTTGCAGTCAATTGGACAGTCTGTTCATATATTGGATCTTAACTGTCGTATAATATACTGGTGAGTAGCTTATGACTTCTAAGATTTATTTATTTATTTATTTATGGTTGTTAGCTAACTTAGTTTATGAAGTTTAATTGCGAGGCTGTATCTTTTTGTTGCAAAAGGAGGTGGATTACAATAAATGTTTTAATGTACGACTCGCGAGGCTGTATCTTTTTGTTGCAAAAGGAGGTGGATTACAATAAATTGTTTTAATGTACGATTCGCTTGTTACTTGTTAGAGATAACAAACCTCAACCTGAGATGGATATGTGTATGACTATAGTATATCTGGAGTATAAATGCTATCTCGGTATGTCCTGTTGTTTACACAAATTCTGGGAACCTACATTAAGGTAAATTCCAATTGGTTTGTGTCATAATTTTGCAGGAACCATGGTGCGGAAAATCTATATAGTTATTCAGCAGGGGAAGCCCTTGGCCAGGATGGCATTGAGTTGCTTGTTGACCCGAGGGATTATGCCTTAGCCAATAATATAGTCCACCATGTCAAGGCGGGAGAGGGCTGGACTGGGCAGTTCCCTGCCAAGAATAAGATGGGAGAGAAGGTTTTAGTTGTGGCAACCAACACTCCATTCTATGATGATAATGAAACTTTGGTTGGGATTATTTGTGTCTCAAGTGATTCACGGCCCTTTCTTGAAATGAGAGTTCCGCTCACAGGTTCAAAGCAATTTGAAACATATTCAGGCTCCAGCTCCAGCTGTCCTAGAACTGGCTTTACAAATAAACTTGGTCTTGACTCTCAACAGCCATTCCAAGTTGCTCTAGCATCGAAACTTTCAAATTTGGTTAGCCTTACAATATCCTTGTTTCTGTAATTTGGTATGTCATGCTATATCTTGATGTTAGCTCTGTTGAAACAGGCATTAAAGGTGAGCAACAAAGTAAAATCCAGAATACAAACCGGAGAAAATAATATGGATCGTGAAGGTGGTAGTGGGGAAGGTCATCATTCTGATCATAGTTTCTCAAATTCGGTACTTTCTGAATACAGAGAGGATGCTAATTCTAGTGGAGCTAGCACACCTAGGGGAGATGTGCAACCATCTCCTTTCGGGGTATTTTCCCATGAAGAGAAATCCCAAGGAAAAAGTTTAAGAGACTCTGGCAAGGAGAGTGAAGGAAAGCCCATTCACAAGATTATAACATCCAAGGCTGAAGCATGGATACAAAAGAAAACAATGTCTTGGCCATGGAAAGCAAATGAGCGAGATGGGTCAGATGCAAAGAATGTGAGTGTTGCATGGCCTTGGTTGCAGAGTGATCAAGACAATGAACCGGTTCAGCAGAAGAATCTTTCTACAGGGATCAAGCCAGAAAGCCAAGCAATTGAAAGAAACCGGACTACTAATAATGAGGCCTCAGGATCGTGGTCCTCTTCCCTTAATGTTAACAGCACAAGCAGTGCCAGCAGCTGTGGGAGTGCCAGCAGCTGTCCTGTCAATAATAATAAAGGGGACATGGACACTGATTGCTTGGATTATGAAATCTTGTGGGAGGATTTGACAATTGGAGAACAAATCGGGCAAGGTAGTCATGTTCTTAACTAAATGGAAGAATAGAGTTTTTGACTTTACACTGGATTGAGGAAATATAGGAAATTAGGCATTCATTTAACTAATCAAGGCATGTTATCTTTATTAGGAATTCAGAACTCTGTGTTTGCTTCTTTATGGATTACTGATAATTTTGTTGAGCTCAGGCTTGCAAACCCATTTATGTGGTGTTCAGTGGTTATTATGCATGGAATTAATCAGTTTTAGTTCTCCTCACTTTCCACACATGTTGTCATTCCTTCTTTGTTGGTTATGATGTGAGCCTTTGCTTTGTATCTTTTCATCCGTTCTCTATTTAATGTTCTGTTTTTGCACAGCAGGTTCTTGTGGAACTGTATATCATGCTCTGTGGTATGGATCGGTATGTTCTTTTGCCACTTCCTGTTAGTTACATTAGCAATTATTTGAAATAACAAGTTGTAATAGATAACTAAGATTTCTGTTCCTTTTCATTTTTCTCCTCCCCTTTTTGGATGGTAGAACATATTTACAATTTTCATAGATATTAGAAGAACTGTGATTAGGATGCAATTTAAATTACTAGCATCTGATAAAACCCAGGATCCCTGTAAAGTGCATGTAGCCTGGCTATATTACGCACTATTTAACTAAGATGTTAATCAATTCATGTAAGGCTTGTAAAGTGCAGGTAGCCTGGTTATGCTGGAGTTTTATTTGAGCTGTGTCATTCACAAGTTGACAAAGTAAATTTTACCACCTACTAATGCATTACCAACTCACATTATTGTTTCTGCAGGATGTTGCAGTCAAGGTATTCTCCTGGCAGGAATACTCAGATGATTTGATAATGTCATTCAGACAAGAGGTATGCTCTCTGCCTGGTACTCTAATTCGCTGATCATGTTTGGACACTGACTGAATCATTTCTTAGTTGGTTATGATGTTGCTAATGTACCTGGGAAAGATAGTTTAATTAGAATATAGGTTTCCTATGGGGCTTTTACCTTGATAATGTATGCATGGTAAAATCACCTTCTATTGCTTTTTGTGACATTCACATGCATGTTGAACACTAAAAAATGATGATTTCTTTCCATCAACTGGTCATTAATTGAGGGATTGCTTCATTAGCTTTGGTTGTTTGATAAGAACATCCAGTTGAGTCTGCAAAGGATCATTAGAAATATTTATGAATGGGTTATTAAGAAGCATAACATTCCTATATCATGGTAGATGGCATTGTGTGGAGATCATTGCCTAGGAATGTGTGAAGCCAACAACTTAGAGTAAATGTACAGCTTTCATAGCATAGCTGGTTAAGTATAATGAAGCCTAATTAGCATTACTGATGTGAGTAAAGATAGCCAAAGTGGAGAGATTGATTGTTTGTCCTAGTCTTCCATCAAGGTTAAGACAAAAAGGAAAAGGATTTTTAGTTTCCCTGTTGATTGGACGGCTTCTATGTCTTTATGAGTCTTCATGCATGGTACGAGTTGACATCTTATTATTGACCAAATAGTATTATATCTTCAACAAGTTATTGTGAGGATGCAGTTCCATACTTCACTTCAATTGAGCCATATTTCTCGTTGCTGAAATTTAATGAACTTAATGTCTCGCATTTTGCATCACATTAAGTTTCTTCTGTCTTTGTCATTGTCATTACTTTTCTTGTCATAATAAATTCCTCCAGTTTTGGATATGGAATACTGTTATTGTTCCCAGGATTGCATGATGTTGTTAAGTTTGACAATCTTAATATTATAATCTTCTTATGCTGAAAAAATTTGTTTTATGTTAGATGAAAACCTTTTGAGTTATAGATTACCTCTCTACATGTCTATCTGATTTTTTCCTTTTCCAGTGTCTCTCTAATATATTACTTTATACAGGGTATTTGCCTTGAGTATCGGTCTTCCCTTAGTCCCCTGTCAAAGGATTATTATTTTGAGCATCATTTTGACAAAATATCTTATGTACAAAGGTGTCTCTTATGAAAAGACTTCGGCATCCAAATGTTCTCCTCTTTATGGGGGTGGTGACTTCTCCTCAACGTCTCTGCATTGTGACAGAGTTCCTTCCCCGGTTTGTTCTGACCCTTCTGTATCATCAGCATCCAGGTTTTGTTTATTGTTGTGACTTGTGTCTCCAAGTTGTGCTGACTACTGTTGACTTTATTTGTATTACATAAATACAGTGGAAGCTTGTTTCGTTTACTCCAGAGGAGCACAAGCAAACTTGACTGGAGACGGCGAGTTCACATGGCCTTAGATATTGTGAGTGTTGTGTAATTTGATGGACATTTCAATATAGTCACGCCAACTGGTGTTTTCATAGTGGGATGTATTTTGTTCTTGGACCACTATATCATTTTAGCTTTGCTATGGCATGCTTTTGTTGGTATCTTGAATTGTCTACTCTTTCTACAGGCACGAGGTGTAAATTATCTACATCGTCACAACCCACCTATCATTCATCGAGATTTGAAGTCTTCAAATCTTCTAGTTGATAAGAGCTGGACTGTGAAGGTCTGCCTTTTTCTTTGTTTTCCTTTTATTTCCTATGTTGTATAATTTTACTTGATTGCTTAATGATGTTTACTTTTAGCTGGACAATATCTTAATCATGTGCTTACTAGACAGGTTGGCGATTTTGGTCTTTCACGTTTCAAGCATGAAACATATCTCACAACCAAGACTGGAAAGGGCACAGTAGGTTCTCATATTTTCTTCTTTGTTGCCCATAAGATCTTTGATCTTTTTGAATTTGTCCCTTCCACACCAAGGATTAAAAATTATCTAAGTCGTTGATCCTGCAATTTTCTGCTTTGCAGCCTCAATGGATGGCACCGGAAGTTCTTCGTAATGAACCCTCAGATGAGAAGTATGTCTGGCCTAGTCTCTCTCTCTCTCTCTCGTTTCACCTGAAATTCCAGACTCCGAATAAATCTACATTTATTGCTTGTTGGGGACATCAGGTCTGATGTATACAGTTTTGGGGTGATATTGTGGGAGCTTGCAACTGAAAAGATCCCATGGGATAATCTCAACTCAATGCAGGTATTGTTTTCTTGTATGCATGAACCTTGAAATTCTATTAGTGGTACTATGTAAACAAAGATTGTTTAGTGAAGTTTCAACAAAAGAATTTGTTGCCCATTGATGACCTCAATCATTTTTATTACAAGGTATTTTAAGATAAACCATTGAGAAAGCAAATTGGGTCTTTGAAGTGCTCACTTTTTCCCTTACTTTTTGTGGAACATAATTTAATTTGAGGACCATAGTGACAGGCAAATTTTAATTTATTTATTTGTTGTGCTGTTGAATCCTAATCCCTCTGATGTTCCATTCATCATTTTGTCACATATATATATATATATATATATATATATATATCATCCTGTGGTCTATGCAAATATGAACAACGGTTTCTTCTAGGATACTTGCAGGTGATTGGAGCTGTAGGGTTCATGAACCAGCGGCTAGATATTCCCAAAGACATCGATCCAACGTGGGCTATTATAATGGAGAGCTGCTGGCATAAGTACATACTTTTTCACTCTGCCACACCTTTATTTTTAATTATTTCCATTTTTGAGCTCTGCATGATACCCAAGAATTAATTTCACCACTCTTACATAAAAACTAACATTAATTTACATGTGACCTACCTTCTAATAGTTGGCCACCTCTCGTAAACAAATCCTCATATCAATAATTGGTTCATTTCATCAAAGTGGACTACTGCCCTATAGCCTATTTATTAATTTAATTAATGTAGCTAACTTCACGTTGTTAGATGTATGTTTGATGACTCAAATTGTTATGCTTTGTTCGGAGAGGTGCAAATGGAGGGCATAGTTGGCTGAGGAATGAAAATGGAAATAATGTTACTTAATTTTTTGTTACACTTTGTTCGGAAGAGGGCATAGATGGCCGAGGAATGAAAATGGAAATAATGTTACTTAATTTTTTGTTATTGTTTATCAGTCATGTCATGCCTAAACTTTACTGAAGTTGAATTGTGCAATTGGCAAACATCTCGTACTCATTGATGAATTTGTCCGATTTTACCAGTGATCCAGCTGATCGGCCAACATTCCAGGAACTGTTGGAAAGGCTTAGAGAGATGCAGAGGCGATATGCACTTCAGTTCCAGGCTGCTCGATCTGCTGCTAGTGAAAGCATCCAGAAAGAGTCTTAGACACAACTTCTGAGCTTGTTTTCTTTCAATGCACCTCCAAATGCATAGGGATCCCCCGACCCCCCAATTTTTTTTTTTTACCAATTCATGGTGAGTAGATGAATTGGTGCATACAGCTGGCCGTGAAACCATGCAAAATTGGTGGTCAAAATTCTACTCCATCAACATTTTGCCCAGGTATCCGAAGGGGGACAAAAGAACGAATAAAGAAAGGAACTAGCTTTTGGTGGTGATTGGGTTAGTTATGTTGCTTTAATGGCATCATAAAAGCTGCTCAATTCATAGTGGTGCTGAGTGTTTGGGGTCTTCTTGATCCGGAAAAATTATCCCTTCAATTGTAATCCTATATGGGAATGTTGATGCCACTGATGTAAAAGCTTGTACAGATAGTAGTCAAACTACAGTTTTCATTTGACTGGAATCAGAAAAAATCGCACGTTATACTCTCTGCGCTATTGCTGAACATTGGATCTCTGTCATAACCCATTTGAGGTAACTTGATGCAGCTCGGCGCGTCAGATTGTCAATTAAAAATCTTGTTCATGTTTATTGTTCCTTGTACCTTCAACTATTCGAAAAATTGCCCGCAAGTCCAAGGATATGGAAGAATTCCTTTCTTCAATTCCATTGTATATTGGTTTGCAACTTTCTGGACGTTGTTCTTGAAAAATGAACAAAAAGACTTATTGCCGGGATCACCAGTGAACAGGAAAACAATTTTAATACAGAATTCAGAGCTAATAATACAAAGTATTCAATGTCATTATTAATACCAAATTCTCAAGATTATACCAAGCAAGCAGTTGTTGGTAAAATCTAATAGTGAGCTCAGACTCCTCTACTGTATAAGGCAGCAAAAGCATAAAGAAAAAATGCA
>JANHAO010016821.1:0-14217 GCA_026873985.1 Saraca asoca
GCATACTAAAGAATAGTGTTAGTCCAAGAAAACATGATATTGGCTTTTCAGTTGTTTTTCAACATTCAAAACTAATAAGTAGTGACGTAAAACTCGTTTAGGGTTAACAAGGTCCAATAGTCCGATCATATATTAATTAGCCCATCTTACTTAATTGTTATGGCATTCAATTAATCCAATTCAATATATAATTAAACTATGGTAGTCCTAGTTAATAAATTCTAACAATCTCCCACTTGGGCAACATAGTTTAACAAATGAGATATTGGATTACAATTTGTGCCCACAATAATGAATGTTAACAATCATGATACCATTACAATCATAGGTCCAACATAAGTACCCAATAATGCAAATCATCATATTCAATAGGGATACTAATGTCATACTCATCTTGAATATTTATAATCCAACGACCAAAAAACATAATGTGGAATGTGAGTAACCAAACATACATATCAAAATATGATCATATGTATATCTTTACAAAATTGTCCATGCATCCGTCCAAGATGCCAAAATGAAAATTAATAAATCTTAACATAATAATGAGACAGGGTCTAAATGTCTCCATCAATATATGATAAAACAAATGTGCATAAACAAAAACATCATATATATATATATATGAAACATTTGGCAATATTATTAATATTTCACTAATGTCGAGATAATCAATAACACTAGTTCATCGTTTCAATAAGAAACATGAAACTCCTACTAACCCTAAATATCAAAAAAGGCTTAGCCAAATTCATTCTAGTCACTTGTTTGTGAACAATTTTACACCTAAGCCTTTGGTTAATGGATCTGCAAATATACAATCCATGGCAACATGTATAATATTTATGTATCTTCTCTCTAATAAATTAAATACTTAATATCAAAAATACTTTGTATAGGCAATACTTTCATTATTATTTTTAGAAAAGATAATTGTGGTATCATTGTCACAACATATGGTTAAGGCCTTAGAAATACACTCTACAACCTTGAATCCAAATATTATATTCCTTAACTAAATAGCCTCACAAGTGGCTTCACAACATGTGACACAGTTTGCCTCTATAGTAGAGGTTGTTGCAATTGACTACTCAATAGTTTCCATGGTACAACTTTTCCTATCATCATAAAGATGTATCTAGATATTAACTTACTATCATCTGGTTAATTCACAAGATTAGAATCAAAGTAGATGGTAACAATTAAATCACAAGGTCTGTAATAGGTTAGCACATTATTCTTTATATCTTATAGGTACTGCATAACTTTCTTTGTAATAGTTCAATATGTCTGATTAGGATCACTCAAGTATCTCCCAGCTACACTAAACATATAAGCAATATCAAGATGTGTCCATACTTCAGCATACAATAAGCTACTAACAATAGAAGCACACAAGACCAACTTTTTATATTTGATCTTTACATTATTTTGAGGATATAAGGCTTTAGAATCAAATCTCACCCTTTTGGAAGGGTACAGTACTTTGAGAGCACACAAAACATATTTAACCTTCTGAACACCTTTTCAACAATCTTTAAGACAAGTCAAGAAGACCCCGAGATTTATCACGGTGGACCCATGTGCCCGTCATGAAAGAGGCATCACTGGGATCCTTCATACCTGAAATATATAGAAAATATATGTTTTGTCTCAATCATAAAGCTCATAACATTGTTTTCAAGGAGAATATCATCCATATAAGACTACAAATATAAATCTGCCCATATCTTACTCAAAACAGATACATTGATATGCATAATTCTCATTGAATCTAAGAAAGCAACAATCTCAACAACCTTGAGATACCATTGTTTAGACATTTACTCAAATCATATTTATGAATCCTTTAAATTTACATAGTAAGTGTTATTTAATCTTATCTTGGAAATCATCTAGTTAGTTCACACAAACAGTTTTTGTCTAACCACAATTCAAGAAAGTCGTCATGCATCTAGTGAAGCTTTAGGTCAAAATAAGCTACTAGTGCCATAACAACTCCAAATGAGTCTTTAATTAAAACAAATAAGAAATTTTTTATAATCAATGCCTTCTTTTTGAATATAGGCCCTAGCCACCAAAATGGCCTTATTCCTTTCAATCACCCCTTAAGTATAACTTTTGTTCTTAAATACCCTTTTGCATCCAATAGGCTTGCAACCAGTAAGTAACTAAATATGATTTCACACATCATTATGGACCATCAAAGCAATCCATCATTAATAGCCTTCATTTATTCAAAAAAATTAGGGCTTGAAATGATTTCTTAAAAAATTGGTGAGAACATTACCATTATTAATGTTAAATTCATGCTTATACAAGTATACCACATAATCATTAGTAATTTTTGATTTGTGAGATATCTAGAATTTCCTCAAGGGTACTTTATTTATAGGACTTAGTTCTTTTCTACTACTAGTGGATCATTAAGCTTTTCCAATTTCCACCATGGTTTTACTATATGTGATACTGGATCATCTTCTAGATCAATTCGATTTATTTTCAACCAATGACGGTGCTAATGGAATAACAAACTACACCTCTCAAAGAGAGATATTACATGGTCTTTCACTCCTACTATATGACCAGCCCTAAAAATAAATAGAAAAAAGTGCTCCAATTACCCTATTGGTCTAGGTCAAACAATAGAATTTGCTACCTCAATAGCCATTACATAATTCAATAAAGTGACCATCAACAGTTTTCAAAGAGAGTTACTTAGTAAATGAATCATATGGCTTCACTTCAACCTTGCAACCCTAAACATGGAAATACCTAAGACTAGGATTTTCCCATATAGTAAATCAGACTAAGTTTTCAATATAGACTTACTAGGGTCTTGATTCAAAAATACACTATGTCTTTAAAGCATCACCTTATACAAAGTCTCATAAAATCAAATGCACTAACATGCATTCGATCATATGCATAAGTGCGTAATTTCACCTTCCTAGGATCCAATTCTTTTCAAGCATTTTAGGCATAAGGATCTAGCCTCAAAACCACAATCTTGGAGATACCTTACAAAAGAATTAGAATTTCCTTTGGTTTATCATAGTTCAATAGAACTCACCACCTTTATCAGAATTGATGCACTTGATCTTATCATATTGAGTTCAATCTCAACTTTAAATACTTAGAAAAAAAATTTAAGGATTCCAAATTTTTTATGGATGTTTCCACTGAACAAAAAATTGATCAATCACCAATGAAGGTGAAATTTATCAATATCCATTCATAGAAATCAACGTAATCAATTCACCACCATTATTATGAATTAACTCCAATACACCCAACATTCTGGTCCTTTTCCTTTTCTAACTTTAGCAATAAGTGTCTCCCTTTATACAATTAATATTCATACCAAAACAAATATGTCTAGGTTATGAAGAATTTATTTTTTTATCAATCATCCTTTTGTGGAGATATCACCTAGACACCTATGCCATGACATTGAAGATCTTACATCAATTCTAACCCCTTTTGCATCCAACCATAGTATTTATTGGATTGACTAACTTTCTAATTTCCAAATGGCAATGGCTTTTCGACTCTAAAACAACAATTGAAAATTATTTCTCTTCATGGAAGGTGTATAAATATTGTCACTTAGTTCTAAAATATGACTAAAAATAAACTTAAGAAGTCAACTCCTCCTACATACTTATCTTGCACTTTTCCATCATTTCTAATTTGACTATCAACATTCTATCACTTGGCTTCCTCTTATTTCTTAATGCCTATAATGAATTTTTAATATACATGATTGCATCTTTATCTTACCACTAAATGTTTGATAGAACATCTCACTAGAGCTAGCTAAAACATCTTGATCTATTGTGATGTGCACTCAAAATAGCTTTCTTGCTTTCCAAAATTAGTTTTCTTTTGGGTGTGACTAATTTTCACACTTAGCACTCAATTTATGTGAAACAAAATGAGTATAATGACTTTTCCTTTCTTCACATCTATTATGGGTGAAATTTGGTATTACGAGATGGACTGGCAAGACCCTAGCAGAAATCAAGTAAGAAGCCTAGCTTGCCTACTTTGAGGTCGCTACATAACCAGCTCGCTTAGCAGAAACCCCAGCTCACTGATAACAAGCTTGAGCTCATTGATAGCTCGAGCTCGTGACTGGTTCAAGCACAACCATGCGAACCAAAGATAGCCTATAGTGACTCACCCTTCTAGAAGCTTGCTAAGGTCGAGCAAATAGCCAATATATAACTTGCACCACCATCACACAAGATGCTATCTAAGGGTCCCACCAGCAGAAAGCATTTCTCATAGTTAACTAGCAGTCTGTAGAAGTCAACTTATTTTACTTTAGACTATCTTGTACATTTATTATTTGATGTAATAGAAATACAAATTATGTAATTACCTTTCTAGCCTCCTTTCCTCTATAAATATGAGGAAAGAGCCCTCTGTAAAGGAGAACAAGAGAATTCTATGTCAAAACTCTATAAAATTGTCTTCAGATATATAAAATGCTACCGTGGACATAGGGACCAGTACCATCTGATTTTGGCCGAACCATGTTAAACCCTTGTGTCCTTCACCCATCCCCTTCTTCCTCTAGCCATTCTATATCTTCTCGCTATTTAGACAACTGGATAATAGCTTGGGTCTGAAAGAACCCCTTCTCATTGGCTAGATTAGGTAGAATGAAAATCCATCGTTAACATTTTGGCATGCCCTGATGGGACTCACATGTTCTTTGGTTGTTTCTTTATTTTTTTGACTGATTTTGTTCAATTGTAATGGCTAGAGGAAAGACCATCAGAAAGTTGGACATTGTTGTCAATCAGCTTAAAGGTCATATGGCAAGTTCCTCTACTACTTAGGCCACCAATGGTTTGCCCCCTCGATTCATCACTAATCTACTATTACTGTCTTTGAGATTGATGAAATGTGAGTTTGGCTTCAACGTTAGGACATGTTAGAGAACATGATAGGAGAATTGACTAAAGCAGTCATTGTGCTAACACAAGTGCAAGCTCAGGGTTTACGAAGGTAGAACAAAGTCACTATACATAGGAGTATTCCTCAACAACAGCAAGCTGGATGTTCGAGTAGAGCCAATCAATCTTCAAGTCATCGCTCACAATAGCGGACTCCATGTCACTATTCTCACAATCAGGAGAGTCAAAGGGATTAGTGGTCTTCTAGCTAACAATTTAGGGTGCGAGACCCATTGCTAGAAGAATTGTATCAAAAAATGAACCAGTTGGAGGAATGTTTGCAAGCCCCGAATGATTAAGCTCGCTATGAGGACAGGTCACCACTCTCGAAAGAAGTCAAGACTCAGCCCCTCCTTCTCAAACTCAAGGTTTCTGCAATTCTTCTATATAATAGAGATACTGATCCTTATGACCATCTAGACGTATTCAATTTTTTGATGGATTTGCAAACAGTTGATCCTCTGGTTAAGTGTCAAGTTTTCCCAGCTACGCTAGGAAGTGTACCTCAGACCTGGCTCAAAAGCCTTCTAGCTCACTCAATATGTAGTTGGGAGGAGTGCCCGTAAAAATTCATTAGCTAGTATCGAGCATTGAAAAGGCAACTCGTGCCTCCTATCACCTTGCAATGATCTTTTAGCATAAACAGGAGATGCTAAAGGATTAGATCGCCAGGCTCAAAATTGAAGCCAATTCGGTAGAGAATCCATCTGAAGAAACCATTTTAGCAACAATCTCTACGAGACTCTACAAAGATGGAAAGCTTTACAAAAGCTTATATAAGACCCTGGTGAAGAACATAACCAAATTTTATGAATGAGGTATTAAGCAGATCAAATGGGAGGAGACTTTTGGCTCAGGAAAGTCTGACTAAAAGGATGAGAAAGATGGTTCCATCCATAGCAAGAAAGGGGCAATGTGGATCAAGGTGACCATTCTAGGGAATGGACTGTGAAAAAATCTAGTAAGTGCAAAGGTGAACAGCTTCAGCCTCTAGCTCGCCATGAGCATTACAACATTCTATCAGACACCCAAGATAGGATATTCATAATGGAAAGGGAACAAGAAGACTTTGGGAAACCTAGCCCTATAAAGATTCCCTATAGGCAGAGGAACAAACAAGAATTCTGCACCTATCACAATGAGGTAAGGCATGGCACTTCAAACTATCGGGAGCTCAAGGATGCTATCAAGGACCTTATTAAAAGAGATCATCTACGGAATTATGTAGTGCAACCTCTAGGGCAGTAGCCCAAGCTTACCCGATGGGACCCCCGGCAAGAAGAGGCCATTATAGTTAGAATCATTTACTAATGTTGTAATGGATTTTGAGAAATAATGAATGCATTTTGAATTCCTCTATCAGTTTTTGGATAACTCTTTGTAAAGTGTTATGGCAAAAGGTAGGTTGTTCTCAAGTCTAGTGAGATTAGTCAGCTATCTTACAATGAGGTTTCTCAGGATGCAGCTTTTATATGACCTGAGCTCATACTTTCTCAGGACGTAGCTCTCATATGGCTTGAACTCGTGTTTTCCTAGGGTGCAGCTTTCATGCGACCTGGGCTCACACTTTACAAAGGCACGACTTTCACGCAACCTTGAATTATTGTCATCTTTCGAGTTGAGGTGCTGAGGCTCAACTCGAAAATTATTGCTAGCTTTTGAGCTAAGGCACCGAGACTCATCCTAGAAACTATTGCTAGCTTTCAAGCTGAGGCCACTGGAGCTCATTCCAATATTATTGTGACCTAACATTTGCAGCTCTCTTGCGACCTAAAGTTTGCACTTTCTTATGATTTAAAGCTCACAGCTCATAGCTCTCTTGTGACCTAAAATTCGTAGCTCTCTTACGACTTAAAGTGCACAACTTTCTTGCAACCTTATGTTTGTAGCTCTCATGTGGCCTAATATTTGTAGCTTTCTTGTGATTTAAAGCTCATAGCTCACAACTCTCATACGACCAAGTACTCACAGCTCGTATGTGATTTTTATTGGGTATAACTTTCATACTGTCTAAGTCCATTATTCAGAAAAGCATGGCTGATTGGTTACTTACATATCTCATTTTATTATAATGATCAGCTAAAGTCTTATATTATTTGTGGCATATAGGACACTCATGCAACATAATACAAAAAGAAAAAATTGAAGAGAAATCCATTCCCTAAAAAGCCTCAATGAGGTGGATTTACATAAGAAAGAGTCAAAATACAAGTCAAGTATGCTATAGCTATATATTCTGGAAGAAAGATTGGCACTCTAAAGGAGAGTCCCAATCAGTAGAAAGGTCGACGAGCACACATGATTTCAATTCTTTCCCTTATCATCCTCCTTGGTTTAAAAGTCCCTTCTAACTCTTTACCCAGCTCAGCAGATTTAGGGAAAATAGACTAGAGCAATTAGAAAGGTTTGAACCTTATGGCATTACCATGAGGAAATAATCCAAGATCTATGTGAGATCTTTCCTCATTCTCGAAAAAGGACGATTGCCTAAGAAGGCTTCCTATATAGTAGATCATACATGTCTCACTGAAGAGTCCAGGAATCAACTCCCAACCACTTTCAATAAATGTCTTAGAAGAAAACGAGGTAGACTCATCCACAACAATGAGACATGCATAGCAGACAGTATGGCTTGGGTTAGGTGAAACGACAAGTTGGCTGAAGACTTTGACTACATGGTAATTCATGAAGAAAGATTGCGTTAACAAGTTACAACTCCCAGTCTGCGAAACGAATTGAGAGTTGAAGGCTGATGTTATGGGTCAAATTCGATATTATGAGATGGGCTAGCAAGAGCTTGGCAAAAATCAAGTAAAAGGCCTAGCTCACCTACTGTGAGGTTGCTATGCAACTATCTTGCTCAGCAGAAACCTTAGCTTGTTGATAACAAGCTTGAGCTTGTTGATAGCTTAAGCTTGTGACCCCTTCGAGCTTGACCTCGCAAACCAAAGATAGCCTGTAGTGACTCACCCAGCTAGAAGCTGGTTGAGGTTAAGCAAACAGCCAACAAATAACTTGTGCCACTGTCTCACAAGATGCTGTCCAAGGGTCCCACCCATAGAAAGCATTTCTCATAGTCAACTAGCAGTCTGCAGAAACTAACTTGTTGTACTTTAGACTATCTTGTGCATTTATTATTTGATGTAATAGAAATACAAATTATGTAATTACCTTTGTAGCCTCTTCTCCTCTATAAATATAAGGAAATAGCCCTCTGTAAAAGAGAAGAAGAGAATTCTATGCCAAAACTCTGTAAAATTATCTTCAGATACATAAAATGCTACTATAGACGTAGGGATTGGCATCATCTAGTTTTGGCTGAACCATGTTAAATCCTTGTGTCCTTCACCCATCCCCTTCTTCCTCTAGCCATCCTACATCTTCTCGCTATCTAGACAATTGGATAATAGCTTGGCTCCCAAAATAACCCTTTCTCATTGGCTATATTAGGCAGAATCAAAATCCATTGACAACAACATCACCTAGAATTTGACTAATTATAGTGGTTATTTCATTAAAAGTCTACTCACCCTTTTGAGTGATATAATGCCTTTAGAGCATCAATTTTGAACTGGAAGAGACTCCAAACAAGCTAACTGAAATGTTTATTTTCCAAGTCCACTTTCATGTCCCTGAGCAATTATAATAGTATACTAGTTCCACGATGTTAGCCTAGGTTACTCTAGCTACATATATTTCCTAGTTTTGATGTTGAAAAATAATTTTAATCAAGTTATTCACATTTATATTTGATATTATGTTTCATTGTTTATTTCAATTTGTTTTATAGGTTTCAAAGTATATGTCTATGATTCAAGAAGATTAACATTAAATTTAGAAGTTATTTTATCTTTTTAGGATCTCTTGTAAATGAATTTTAAAAGAAGTTTGATTCAAACAATATTTTCAAGATGAGGTAGAAACACCACTTGAAGAAAGTACAAATTTTATAAAAACTATTTTATACAATATGAATTGATTCCCATATCGATTCATGTTTGGAAATCTATATGAATCGATTCACACACCGATTCATGAAGAACAGTTTTCAAATTGTTTTAAAATCAAAGGATAGAATTTTTATCTAAATCGATTCAGTAATTGATTTAACAACTAAAAATTAATTATTCTATTACAGTTCATTACAACTGTTATAAAAACCTAATTGCCTTCGATTTTCACAACTAACACATTATTTTCTTTTTCCTTCAAGTGCAAAACTCTCTAAGAAAAGTGTAAAAATAGATTTCTCTACCTCACAAGTTTTCAAAATCAAATTGAGCAATCCTTGAATTAAACATCTTTTGATATTCATCTTAGATAGTTTGAGAACTTTCTCTCAAACAACTGGTATTGTATAACTTACTTTTACCTTGATTTTTCTTTTAAGATTTCTAGGGATATAAAAATCTTGTTTAGGTTAACAAGAACCTATTAATTTCTTATGTATTACATTAGGTTTAGAAGAGGTTGTAGAAATTCTTCTAGGTTGTCAAGATTCCTATAATTCTTGTGTATATTGTACTGGTAGTTCAAGAGCCTAGTAATCTTGATTGTTTTTGTTTTAATTGAATTGGTGATCTGATTAAGGATTATCCAAGTAGAGTAGACTTCATCTGCGATTTTAGGTGAAGTTGAACCACTTTAAAAATTGTGGTTTCTTAATCTTTCTTTGTTGCCTTACATAATTTTCTATTTTTCTATATTCTATAATATTATTTCTTGCTACAACTATCTAAATACTAATCAATTTTGTAATTGAATTATAAAATAACATTCTTGTTGTAATCACAAAAAAAAGAGAGATCAATTCAATATTAAAATGGTGTATAACATTTCCCTAAAGGAATAAGGGCAAGATCCCACTAATATTTGTGTTTAACTTTGATTTGTGGGACCTTACACATGATATGCTTACAAATTTCACCAACAACATCCTAAATAGTTTTATCCAGTAAGAAGAGATAAATCCTTTCTAACTTTATTGAACTCTATGAACTTATCAGCTATAGAGTCCATAAATGCTTTGATATTTGGAGAGTTAATGATGCCTTCTATGATGGTCTTATCTATAGTATGCATTATAATCATCAAGTACATCCCATTAGTGTGTGTGTGTGTGTGTGTTTATAAAGAGCCCTTGTACAATAGTAAAATCATCATCTATCTTCTGCTTTCCCTCTCCATGCCAAATACAAAATTTGGTGATTGCTAGATATGAGAATAACAATTCTGTCCAAATATCTAATACTTAGCCCAGTCCTCATAACTTGTCTCATTTACCATTTTCACAATAATTAATTGCATAGGGAACAAAAAATTGAGAAAATAATAATTTAAGAAATTCATCATAAATCTCCAAAATGCATGTTCAACGTAGTCATGCTATAATATTTCCTTAATAATTATATAATTTCAAACAGTATTACATTATGAAACCTAACACCGAAAAGGCATTCAAGGTTTCATAATATAACACAAGAATTGAATTCTACATTCCTAAATCTAACGTCGATATGGTATTTAAAATTTCAAGAACATAATATGCAATCCTAACACTCTCGTTATTGCCAACAAGCTATGTTATATATATATATATATATATATAATATAGCACTCTCTTTGATACGATTTCAAAATTTTATTTTAGCAATTAGTCCCATGATAGGTGAGTACACAATTGTATAAAATTTCATGGCATAACATGAGTAAAATTGATTCTTACATAATTTTATTAATATATATATATATGTGTGTGTGTGTGTATGTGGATTGATTTGATGCTATTTGCACATTTAAATTTTTTAGGATATATTATTAACATAGCACTCTTCTTGATACGATATCAAAATTTTATTTTAGTAAAATTTCATGCAATTGATCCTATGATAGGTGAGTGCACAATTGGATAAAATTTCATGGCATAACATAATTAAAATTGATTCTTACATAATTTTATAAATTGGATACAACAATCCAGAAAAATTTAAATACGCAAACAACATTAAATGAGTCCAAAAAAAAAAAATACATGTAGTTGCATATCATGTAAGAATCATATAGTAAATATTCATTTCCAAATAACATAAGTAACATAATTCCAATTTCATGAATACAATTATACAAAATTCAAATAATAACCACAATATCCAAAAATTTTGGAAATATTATAGGTAAAATCTGGCATCACGAGATGGGCTGGAAAAAGTCCAGCAAAAATCAAGAAAGGGCCTAGCTTGCCTAATTGTGAGGTCACTACATAACCAGCTCGCTAAGCAGTAGCCTCCAGCTCGCCAGCAACAAATCTTAGCTTGTCGATAGCTCAAGCTTGCGACCTGTTCAAGTTTAACCTCACAAAGCAGAGACAATCTGTAGTGTCTCGCCTAGTAGAGGCCTGCTAAGGTCGAACATACAGCCAACGGACAATTTGCACCACCATTCTATGAAATATAGTCTAAAGGTCCCACTTGCAGAAAGCATTTCCCACAAATTAACCAGCAGTCTATAGAAGCCTACCTGTTGTACTTTAGATTGTCTTGTATATTTATTATTTGATGTAATAGAAATACAACTTGTAAATTTACTATCATAGCCTCCTTTACTCTATAAATAAGAGGAAGGAGCCCCATGTAAAGGAGAGAGTTGAAAATACTATACCAAAACTCTGTAAAATTGTCTTTAGATAAATAAAATGCTATCGTGGACGTAAGGATTGGTGCCATCTAGTTTTGGCCGAACCATGTTAAACCTCTACATTCTCTACCCTTCTCCTTCTTCCTTTGGCCATTTTGTACCTTCTTACTATCTTAGCAACTGGATAACAGCTTGGGTCCCGAAAGAACCCCCTCAGGTTGGGTAGATTAGGCAAAATTGAAATCCACCATCAACATTTTGGCACGTCTAGTGGGACCCATCTATTCTCTGGTTGTCTCTCTGTTCCTCTGGTTGATTTTGTTCAGTTGTAATGGCTAGAGGAAAGGTCATCAGAAAGTCAGATGCTGTCATTAACTAGCTTGAAGGTCATATGGCAAGTTCTTCTACTGCTGAAGTTGCTAATGGTTTCCCCCCGTTGGCTCATCATCAACTTGCTGTTATTGCCCCTGAGATCAATAGAATTCAAACCTGGCTCCAACGTCAAGATAAGCTGGAGAATATGATAGGAGAACTGACTAAAGTAGTCACTGCACTAGCACAAGCACAAGCTCAGGGTTTGCAAAGGTAGAATGAAGCCGTTACACTTGGGAATATTCCTCAGTAGCAGCACATTCCAGGCCATTGCTCTCATGATTAGGAGAGTCAAAGGGATCAGTAGTCTTCTGGACAGTGATTTAGGTGAGGGACTTACTGCTGGAAGGGTTGTATCAAAAAATGAGCCAATTAGAAGAATGTATTCAAGCTCCGAATGATCGAGCTTGTTATGAGGACAGGTTGTCATTCTCTAAGGAGATCGAGGCTCAGCCCTCCCCTTTCAAGCTTAAAGTCCTCGTGATTCTTCTATACAATAGGGACATAGACCCTTATGATCACCTAGATGTGTTCAACGTTTAGATGGATTTGCAAACGGTCAATCCTCTAGTTAAATGTTAAGTTTTCTTAACCACACTAGGAAGTGTACATCAAACATGGTCAGCCACACTAGGAAGTGTACATCGGACATGGTTTAGAAGCCTTCTAGCTCGCTTGATAAACAGTTGGGAAAAGTGTCAATAGAAGTTCATCAGCTAGTACTAGCGTTGAAGAGGCAACTCATGCCCCCTGTCACCTCGTGATGATCTTTTGGCATAAGCAAGAGTCGCTGAAGGATTACATTGCCAGGTTTAGACTTGAAGCCAACTTGATGGAGAATCCATCTGAAGAAACCATCCTAGTGAAGATCTCCACGGGACTTCGCAAGGATGGAAAGCTTATACAAAAGCCTATACAAGTCCCCAGTGAAGGATCTGATCTAGTTTTATGAACAGACTACCAAGCAGATCAAATAGGAAGAAACCTTTGGTTCAAGAAAGCCTGACTAAAAGAATGAAAAAGAAGGTTCTACCCATAATAAGAAGAGGGGCAATGTGGATCAAGGTGACCACTCTGGTGAGCAGATTATGAAGAAGTCTAGCAAGCCTAAGAGTGAGCAGCCTTAGCCCCCAGCTTGTCATGAGCATTATAGTGTCCTATCAGACACCCAAGATAGGATATTGAAAACAAAAAGGGAAAGAGAAGACTTCAGGAAACCTAATCCTATAAAGACTCCTTATAGGTAGAGAAACAAGCAAGAGTTCTATGCCTATCACAATGAGGTCAGACATGGCACCTCAAATTGTTAGGAACTCAGTGGCTATCGAGGACCTCATCAAGAAGGGTCATTTGTGAAGCTATGTAGTGTAGCCTCCAAGGCAATGACCTGAGTCTTCCTAGCACGACCTTGGGTGAAAAGAGGCTGCTATAGTGAGAATCATATATTAATGTTGTAACGGATGTCAAGAACTTATGAATGCATTTTGAATTCCTTTATTGGTTTTTGAACTAACTCTTTGTAAAGTGTTACGGTAAAAAGCAAGTTATCCACAAATTTGATAGATGAGTCACTTATCATATAGTGCAATTTCTCAGGGTGCAACTTTCATGCGACCTAGGCTCATACTTTGCCAAGGCACAACTTTCATGTGACTTGGCTTCATACTTTGTCAAGGCATAACTTTCATGTGATCTATGGCACTTGTACATTGCATAGGCGTGGCTTTCATGTGACCTTGCACAAATTTCCAGCTTTCGAGCTGAGGCTGCTGGAGCTCATTCTAGTATTATTGCCAGCTTTCGAGCTATGGCTGCTGGAGCTCATTCTAGTACTATTGCCAGCTTTTGAGCTAAGGTCGCTGGAGCTCATTCTAGTATTTTTGCCAGCTTTTGAGCTGAGTTCGTTGGAGCTCATTCTAGTACTATATCCAATTTTTGAGCTGAGGCTACTGGAGCTCATTGCAATATTATTGCCAGCTTTTGAGCTAAGGCCATTGGAGCTCATTCCAGTACTATTGCTAGCTTTCGAGTTGAGGCTGTTGGAGCTTATTCCAATATTATTACCAGCTTTTGAGCTGAGGTCACTGGAGCTCATTCCAATATTATTGCCAGCTTTCGAGCTGAGGCTGCTGGAGCTCATTCTAGTACAATTACAACCTTGTTAGCCTTAGAATGGATATTGTTAACTTTAGAGTAATCATTTATCAAATCACTCTAAGCTATATGTTTATTTTGATGTTGA
>JANHAO010016822.1:0-14214 GCA_026873985.1 Saraca asoca
TATTTCAAATTTGATTTTATTTTGTGTCAAATATTGGAGTTTATATAAAAAAAATAATTAAAAAAATAAAATTAAAATTCTAACGGAAATTTCAACGAAAATTATTCCGTTAGAATAAAATTTCAACGGAACTTGTCAGTTAGAATTTCTGTTGGAATTGGGCATTCCAACGAGCGGTTTTCCAACGGACCAAAATCCATTGGAATGCCAAATTCCTACGAATTTTTGTGAAATTCCAACGGATTTTATCCATTGGAATTTCCTAAAATTCTTGTAGTGATCTAGCCAAATGTAGGTTATGGTGCGGGTATGAAAATGTAGCTAAGATGAATGACAACTAGTGGGCTCGAATTGGCTATCGCATGTGAACTATTGCCAAAGGAATCATAAAGGGAACCTTGTCCTTGGGACCACTGTCTTCTACCTCCTTGTCCATCCTTGCAACCTATCATATGCAAATATTCATACGACATAATTAGAAAATAATTATATATATGTTAAATGAATAAAGTAAGTGAGCACTCATATACACACACATATGAATAACAAATTAACATGTCACACAATGGTAGTATCATTCATCTAATTCCTTCTCTACGTCTTCTTCACCGTCATCTTTATCTTCTTTGACATCGCCCTCTTGTTTTATATCTATTGGTCCATCCGCCTCTTTGTATCCACCATCTTAATAATGCAAGCTAATAATTGAATCATCTACTAGATTCAACTAAAGTGCATATGACATATGATCATCTTGGTAAGTATGTTCTACTATGTGTCTATCCTTGGCCATTCCATATGGCTTAGTCTTTATAACAACCCATCAACCTTGCTTATCTCTCTCTATTCATGGATATGGAGCATAATACACTTATGTTACTTGTTGTGCAACAATTAAGGGATCATACTTAGTATATCATCTTGTATGTTTAATCTCAACTGTGTTGTATTAAGGTTGCACTTTCATATTGTAGCCTAACACAGGATCAAACCACTCATAGTGGAAAAGTACCACTTTTTTAATCAACAATCCTAAATACTCAAGCTGTATAATCTCTTTATGAATGCCATAGAAGTCTTCTTCCCTAGTTATGACATTCCCAATACCCCTCACACATGTTCTACTATTAATTATTTTTTCCTTAACTCCATTAGTGTGTGTGAATTTTATACCCATTGACAAAACAAATTGAAAATGTTTTGATCACCTTTAAAGGACCCTAAGTAAGATCCAACAGATATTATTATTTCATCCTACAATTGTAAACAATATAACATAGGACAAGTAATTATTATTTATATTTATAAAAGACCAAGACTAGAAAGCGAATTGAGCATTGATCATTGCTTTGATATCCTCATCTTCCATACTTGGATACATAGTCTTCAACAAATAAACAAACATACTATGGGGAATAACAACTTAGGTAATTAGTATTCTAAATTTGAGCTAATTAAAGGTAAAGATATGAAATGATTTATTAAGATAGCTACACAAATACTTACTCTTTAAATGATCTAACTTTTTCATAGTTTAAATGTATGTGTGTTTTAGCTAATTTTAATTCTTCATCATCCAAGTATCACTCTTAGCAAAAGCTAGTAAAGTGTTCTAGAAGATTAAAAATGGAAAGAATAGGCTCCAAGTTTGCATCACCACCCCAATCATCATTCCTATCAATTCTTGTGCTTTGGCATTGAAAATTAGGGCTAAAATAATATTGGCAAAACTAAGCTATCTTCCAGTCAAATAAGCTTCACATATACTTCCTTTAGGTCTAGCTTTATTGCTTATTTTCTTCTTCAGTTTGTTAAGAAATCTCTTAAATGAATACATCTATTAGTATTGCACAAGTTTATTTACCCTTGCTTCGAATACCAAATGAATAAGCAAATGCTCAATTAAGTAAAAAAAACTTGGTAGAAAGATCTATTCAAGCTTGTATATAATTAGGGGAATATTTTGTTTCATTTGAAGCAATTCCTCTTCTCATAGGACTGTTGAGTACAATTCCCTAAAGAATTGACTCAATTCAGTTAAGGCCCTTCATATAAGATTTTGGGAGTCTAGAAAAAGCAATAGAAAGCAATCTTTCTATGAAAATATGATAGTCATAGGCTTTCATATGAAGTATCTTATCCTCGCCTACATTAATGCACTAATCCAATTTGGAGGCATAATCATTAAGCATCCTTAATTGCTTGACTTACTCACAAACTGCCCTTATCTCATCTAAGCTCAAGGTGTAGGAAGCTTTAGGCTTATATGTTTTTCCATTTGCAACTTTTTAAGCTTTAACTTTCCTCTTCTACATTATTTTGGCAAATCCAACCTTGCCTTAATATTATCTTTTGTTTTCCATTTAACATCCATCATTGTATAAAACACATTATCAAAGATGTTCTTTTCTATGTGTATGACATTAAGATTGTGTCAAAGTAAGTTGGATTGCTAGTATGGCAAGTTCCAAAATATGCTTCTCCTAGTTCAATTGTAATCCACCTTATTCTTGGCATCCTGATTGGCCAAGTTTTTGTGACTTTTGGAATGAAATAAACCTAATCAAAAACTTGTTCACTGATTAATCTTGGAGGTCGTTCAGATCTCTTCTCTTTATTTTTGATGAAGATGTTCTTATTTATCCTGTAAAGATGATTGTATGGTAGAATTTGTTTATGACAATCAAACCATGATTGTTTCCTCTCATGCTTTAAGGTGAATGCTTTTGTGAATTTCGTACATATCGGGCAAGCTAATTTTCCAACTATTTGCTAATCAGATAACATCCCATATACAAGAAAGTCATTGATGGTCCACATCAATGCAGCTTTCATTTGAAAGTTTTGCTTTGGTGAAATGTCAAATGTTAAAACACCATCACTCTACAAAGTGAGTAACTCATCTATTAATGGCTGCATGAATACATCAATTTTACTCTTTAGATTTTATAGACCTCAGAGGATTAAGGTCAGGAACATATATGGAGTTCTCATACACATATTTAGAGGCAAATTGTAAGGAGTGACTATTACTGACCAACATGAATACTGGCCAACGTTATGCCTAAAAGGAGTGAATCCATAAGAACATGATTGAAATCTTACATTTCAAGGATCAGCTGCAAACTTTGAGTACTTTTGGTCAAATTGTTTCCAAGTATCTCTATCAGAAGGATGACACACAACACCCATCTCCCTTTGATCTCATGATGCCATCTCATATGATAGCCAACCTCAATGAAGTATACAACCTTTACAATCTCAAGATTAATGTTAGATAATACATTTTCTTAGAAAGAACTTCTTTACTATTTCAACCTTTCCTCTATTTCTTATACTGAAGTGAACCACAAATTCGATATTCTCTATCAAATATAGCCTCTTTGTAGGATAACATACACCATTTCATATAACAATCTATTTTCTCATGCCCTAATCCTAACTTCTTCACTAACTTCCTTATTTCATAAAAGTTAGAAGGAACAATGTTATCATACGGGTGTGTCTTGGTCTTACATAATTTGATTAAAGGAATTCTATAGTAGGTTAAAGTCAAATTTTGTGCTTAACATCCTACTTATGACAACTCTGAATGGTTAGTACAACCTGTCCATAATCACTAATGTACAGATTTTAACATTTCATAAAAATTTTTGACATCCTTATTTAGAGGCTTTTTTACATTGCATTCTAGGTGAGTTACAACATCTTACCAACCAACATCCAACATTATATTTTCATATCTATTACTTACATCATGCAAACCACATGTGCCACCACCAGAAGACTCTCCTTTTTTCTATAGGTCTTTCCTCACCATGATTAATCAATCATAAGTAATTATATTTAAATCCAAATCTATACAAATTAACCTTAACTTCATCATGAGGTAAAAATTTTCTAAATTTATGTTTGCAGCATAGACACCTTATCCAACCATTACGTAAATAAATTAGTTTAGTTTTTGTTAAATTGATAATTTCTTCCACTCCATTAAGAAAATATCTTATATCCACAACATCATTGAAAAAGTCCATCATACATCTACCTACCGTGCTCTAAAATTTCCATATTCTATTTTTTAAAGTTTATATTAAAATTCGTTAAGTCTTCATACATGTCTTAATTTATATACATATTTTCTCCTACTGAGTACATATTTTTAAACATGTAAAAATCATAGGAAAGTTTATCAATATTTTATTCTAGTAAAAAAAAAAGAGAATTGACAGAGTTTCTATCATAGTAACTACATTCATATTTCCAGCAATATATAATTTTAATTTTAATAGTTCCATTCACCAAATGTAAAATAACAACAAAATTAATAATTAATATCTACAAGACAATTACTAATTTTAAAAATTAACAAAATCAAAATATATATAATTTCTATCTTAAAAGTAGGTTCTAACTCAAAATATGTGTATTTCTTAAAATAATATCAATAACATTATTAAATATATTATCTAACTACTTAATCTTACTCAATCTAATTCAAAATATATAATTAGTCATTCTTAAATCAATTATATAAGAAAATATAACTAATAATAAAAATTATGTACTAACCTCAGTGTATAAGCAAGAAACTGATAAAAAAAATAGACACAAATTGAAGCCCAAAACTTCATACATCAAAATAAGAAAGACCAATTAAATCATGAAAAATGTAATAATTAAACAAAAATAATCGATGAAAATGTAAAACAAAGTAGTAAAATTAATTTAATTAATTTATATTTGTGAAAAATACCTTCAAATTGCAAGAATCAAGCTGAGAAAGGAAGAAAAGCTTTGATGCGGCAGAGGAAGGAGAAAAAAAGGGAAATAAACCAAGGGAGATCGCATGCCTAGGAGTTTAAAAGTTTTGAATTTTCTAACGGATCTTTCCATCAAAAATCTATCGTACAATAGTTCCATTGGAAGAAACAAGCATAATGTTTTAAAATTTATGTTCATTTTCTGATGGAATTTTTAATAGAACTTATTATATGATGGATTTTTGTAATTGATGATTAACACAACCTTTTCAATTGTGGTCACTTTTTTTGATGAATTTTTTCTTCAAAAATCATAGGATTTTCTCAGGCATGACAATTTGGTAGATATAATTGAATGAAAAACTAAAGTATTTTTCATTGTTATTCAAGAGATCAATCTAAGTTCTGAAAGTTCTTTAGTTGCGTGCTTACCACCTTGAGTACAAAACTTGTAGTGAATTGTTTATAGACACATCATTTCCACCACAATAATTATGCGTGATGGTCTACTATAAGAATGTTATTGTAAAACTTACAATGCCTTAATATGTTCTTGACTACTAATTAATTGTTCCATCGCAGATACTAATTGAATATGACAATGCTATTTGATAATAAATACATTGTTCTTCAATGATACTTTGGTTCATTGTTTAACCTTTACCACTAGACTAGCAACATATAGCATGTTTTTTCGAAAAAGATTCAAAACTTTTTACTATATCTTAATTATTTTTTCCTTTTTACTAATTAAAAGTATAGAAATATGATAATTCTTTCCATTCTAAAACCATGACATGCACTATTAAAAACACATATCCACATCAATTCTTTCACACATTCCATGTCGGTTGTGAGATCGACAACTATCTAAGTGATGTAATAGATAAGAAAAATCCATCTCGATTTTTTAATCAATGTATAAAATAAAAAATGATATCAGTTTCTAATATATAACTAATATCCTTTTATATGAAAAAAAAATGTCCACATCAATTTTATATGCATAATTGATGTCTATTGTCAGTTTTTATAAAAAAAAAATAAATCGATGTCGGTTATTTACAAAAATTGACGTCATTATTTGATATAATGATAACAATTTTTAATAAACAATCAATGTCATTTCTCTTTAAAAAAAAACTTTAATGCTAGCTATATTTACATAAACTTACTGCTATTTTATTTTAGGAGAAATAACTATCAAACCAAAATATACAATTATCCAACACAATCCTAATTTCAACAACTTCAAACATTTTTATTTGATCAATAAAAATTCAAGACATTACAAAACTAAATTAAAATAAAAATGTGTCATTTTAATAATAAAGTATATACAATCATTATGTTTACTTTCCGACTAAATTTTCTTAATTGTACTTCTCCTTCAGTTAAGCCTTCTCTTGTAATACAATTTCTAACATTGATGAGAGCTTCTAGTAAGAAAATATTTCAAGTGTTGCAGTGTCCAAACTATATTTTTATATATTCAATTCAGGTAAGAATAAATGCATATACAATAAACACATAATATATCAAATAATAGACATCTAAACTAAAAGTGATAGATAAGTTGCCTATAATAAATATGTACACACACACACAAAATAAACATAATCAATTACCTAAAAGAAATTGCATACCTTAGTTTATCTGATAGGTGTGGCTTCAGTGAGAACAAGAACACCTAATTTAATGTGCTTCATGTGATTGGTGCTTAGTAGAATTCTAGCCACTCTTTGAAAATTAGAGGTAGTTTCTGCCTATAAACACATAATCAAGTATAATTAAGCATTTAATTAAGAATAAACATATAATATATTAAGTATAAGGTATCCAAACTAATATATATATATATATATGTAGAGTTGCCAATAATCATAATTAATTACCTTCAATTTTTCCTAATTTTTTTTTTTTTGCTCTATGAAAATCCTCAACCTATGTCCTTTGACCATGATCATCCTACAAGTAGAACTCCTTTAAATTGACTTTGTCATTCACCTGAGGTAGTCCTGAAGAGAAATGAGGAGTTTCCTTAATATCATTACTTATCTCTTCTTCATCCCTATCACCAACAATCTATCTTTTCCCCTAAAAAACTACAAACCACTTCTTATCAGTCGATGTTTGTTATATAAAAAAATGTATTTTTCTTAAGATGTTATTATGAATTGTTCCCTTTATAACTCTCCCTATTAAGATCCACTAATGTGAACCCTAACTCATTGACTCGAATGTCGTTATTATTCTTAACCTATTTACATCGTAACATAGGCACTTTGAATTTTATGTAGTCAAGCTACCATATGTTTTCAATGACCTCATAATATGACATATGTACCTCATAATATGACATATTTACATATGTCTTCAATGACCTCATGGGCTAAACATCTAATAGTTTTAGAATCATCATTTAGCGTTTAAGCCAACTGAAAATAAACTCAATTATGGAACCAAGTGATAAAGGAGTGGTTGTGTTTAACTTATGCCAACTATTTATTCTTTCCATGATTATGCTCTCTTGTGAGGGTCATATGCTCATCCAAGTATGACTCCACTTCTTCACTATTATGTAGGACATAAATATGTGCTTGTAAACATATTTCACAATTGATGCTCATCATTCGGGTCCCATGTACCCTTACCTACAACTCTTCCCTCACAAAACTTGGGAACTTTGATAGCTTATGCATTTGATAAGTATTTGCTGTAAAACTCAACAACTTCTTTAGCTATATAGCCTTCAGGTCAATGTTGATTCCTCATATACCCTTTTAAGATTTTTGTATATTGCTCAAACGAACAAATCTACCTCAAATAAACTGGCCCACAAAGTTTTATCTCTTTTACTAAGCAAACAAGCAAATGCACCATGATGTCAAAAAAGGAAGGTAAAAAATACATCTCAAGTTAACACAATGTAAAACAACTTCCCTTTGCAAGTTATCCAATTTCTTAGAATCAACAACCATGTTACATATTGCATTGAAGAAAAAACAAAGTCTAGTAACGACATGTTTCACATATTTAGGCAATATCGATTGGATAGTCACCAGTAATAGTTACTGCATCAAAATATGACAATCATAAGACTTCAAACTAACTAACTTTAAATCTTCATTGAAACAAGGCTTTTAATGTTTGAAGAATAAGCCTGTAGCACCTTAGCACCATGTAAACATTCACAAAAACTTGTTTTCTCCTTCCAAAATGTAGTATAACAAGCCAGAGGTAAATACATACATTGATCCTTTTTCTCTAGTGCTAATTCCTTTTGTATTGCCATTTCAACTAAATCTAGTCTAGCTTTAACTTCATCCTTAGTCTTACCTGATATGTTCAAAAAAGCTTCAATGAGATTATCATGAATATTTTTCTCTAGATGCATCACATCAAGATTATCTCACAAACGAGATTTGCCAATATGAAAGATCAAAGATTATGGACATCTTTTTCCACGAAGTCTTGTCACTAGTAGGTGTATAGGGTTTGCCAAAAATGACCAATATTTTTCACCTGTTTATAAATCCAATCCCAGTTAATGGTATCGGAGCTTTTCCATCCTTTAATGACCCATTGAAAGCCTTTATTTGCCTACGATAATGGTGGGACTGGGGAAGAAATCTCCAGTGACCAAGATTCACTATCTACTTTCCAAGCTTAAGTTAATAAGAAGATGTATTATTCTCACAAATAGGGCATGCTTTATATCCTTTGACACTATATCCAGACAAGTTTCCATAAGTTGGGAAGTCATTTATCATGGAAAAGAGCAAGGCATGCAACTAAAAACACTTTTGATGATGTGCATTAAAAACTAACACACTTTCATCCCACATCATTCTCAAGTCTTCAATAAGTGGTGCCAAAAAGACATCTATATCATTTCCTAGTTGTTTGGGGCTTGAAATCATCAATAGCAACATTATATACTTGCCTTATACATTGTAAATCACCAATAGAACAGGTTATGTGCTATGTTTGTTACTCAGGTCACCATGAAGGTTTATTCCATTTGTACAAAGTCCAAGCCTAAGGTTTCTTGCTTCACTACCATATTTAGGGAACAATGACTCAAGTGTTTTCCATTGAGGAGAATTAGCCAAATGTCGGAGCTTGCCATGAGAAATCACCTAGTTCGTATGCCATATTAAGTTCTTGGCATCTCTTGCATTAGCAAATATGTGTTTAAACCTTGGTATTAATGGAAGATACCATAATAGCTTAGCCGGAGCCCTTTTATTTTTTATGACATCATTCTTCTTCAATTTATAATGCGATATCTCATATTTTGGGCACTCATGTGAATTTTTGTACTCTTTTCAAAACAATACAATCATTAAGGTAAACATGTATCTTCTTATACTCCAGATCCATCAAGAATAATATTTTCATGGCTTCGTAAGTACTATTTGGAAGTTTATCATCTTTTGGAAGCATCTCTTTCAACACTTCAAGTAAGGCCATGACACTCTTGTCATTCCACCCATTCCCCACTTTCAAGTTGAACAATCTCAACATAGCAAATAATTGTGTAAATATAGTTCAACCTGGATACAAAGGCTTTTCTATATCACTTAACAAGCTTTCAAGGATATGCGATTGCTCAACAAAATTATCTTTAACTACATCATGCATCATATCCTCCAATAAATCTTGTAAGCCCACATCAATTTCATCACTATGATACCCTCCCTTGTCTTGACATCTACTAGACAATTCATTTTCACTGTGTGTTATCCATCATGTATACCTTTTTATCAATACCATAAATAAATAAATGATCTTTTACTTCCTTGACTTTTGTTCTCTTAACACAACAACATCTCACACAAAGACACCTAATTAGTTCATTACTATTTGTAACACGTTGATTAGTAACAAATCTAATAAACTCCTTAACCCCATTTGCATATTCTTCACTTAATTGATCAATAGACATCCACTTATGATCCATGTCTACCTGATCTAAATTTCAACAAATATGCAAGTTAACAAATAATTTTAAAAATATTTTAATTTGTTCTAAAGTTTTATTATAAATTTGGTTAAACTGATAAATCAGCATTTGAACTACAAAGTTGCAATGTCAAATTTGCATGTAATTTTTTGCATAATATATTATGATTCAAAATTTAAAAAACAACTAGGCACACAACTAAACATAATCAGCACATAATTTATCTTATCCACACAACATTAATTATAAATAAAATTTAAAATAAAAACAAAGAGTGAAAGATTGAGAGATAGAAATGAAATTGATGTGTTCAAACCACTAGGAGAGGGAGAGTGAAAGTGAGATAGGTTTTTATGGTTGGTGAGAGTGAGAGTGCTTTCGAATTGCTAGAGATGAAAGGGAAAGAGTTATGATATCAAACATAAAAGAGCACAATAGTGATATCCAAATGTGTAAAAACTTCCACCTTTTAATTTTCATATTTCCGCCAATGCATCTTATTTATTTTAAAATGAGTGGAAACTTTCAACATCAATTTTAGATAATAATCTGACATCATTGATATCTTAAATGTCAGTCTGTATTAAACACCGATGTCTTTTAAATAATTAATCATTTTTTAAAACACAAAAAACGTCAACGCATCTCATTTATTTGCATAGATAATATACTACAATTTTCACAAATAAATTGCTCAAAAGCTAATTATTTTTGTCCATTAAATTAATGCTCAAATTCTTGAATTATTTTATCCAATTTAATGGTATTTAATTCTTGAAATACTCTATTCTATAGTTTGTAAAAATGAATTATTTCATTTGGAATAGAAAAAAATTAATTAATCATTAAAGAATAAAATTTGTTCATAAATAAAAATAGGCAAAACAATAAAAGTTTTTAAAAAAACATAGATCTCTAATATATTAATCTGTAATGTATATAAATCTATTTTTGTTTTTAATAAATTTGTAATATATAATAGCAATATAAATAAATCTATAATATATTTTAGAAATACACATCTAATTTCTATTATCTGACTACTCACTTTACATGTCAATTATCATCATGAAACCGACATCGCTTGGACTTTGGACAACAATTTTTTCTTAAAAGTCGATGTCTTTTCTCTCAATTGGTTTTTTTTTTATAAAAAAAAAAAGACTATCAACTAACTACTCACTTTAGATGGTAGTTATTATCTTGAAACTAATGTCATTGAGACTTTAGATGTTGGTTTTGAATAAAAAAAATTGACATCTTTTCTCTAACTTGTTTTTTTTTTTAAAAAAAAAGACTAATTCATTACAACTTTACAATACAGCAAAACACTTACTAATTCATTACTACTTTATTAGTGCAACAAAACATATATACATTATAATTCATTACAACTACAAAACTGACAATATTACAACTTTCCTTTTGGTTTCTTTTATAAAAGGATATGAGAAACTTAGCCCACTGATCTTGAGTTTGGTCAATTTGAGCTTAAGTGTATGGACTGTTATCTCGAAAGTACTACAAAATAGATATTCATACAGCAAATCACATATCCATATATCACATATCCAAATCAAATTATTATACCTCTTATGGATCGTAGTGACCTCCTTTTATTTGAGTGATTATTGTACTCATATATCTTAATATATATAGTATCCATACTTAACATTTCCTGTTTGATAAGAGCACTGCAATAAATTAAATATAAATAAACATTTTAAACAAATACAAAATTACTTAGAATATTTATACAAGGTATTCAATATGATAAAAAAAAACTTACTTTTAAGGTAATCTATTTTGGGTTAGGCTTTTTCCTATTATCACACATATAAAAATAAGCCTTAACACATTTATTAAATCAGATTCATGTAAAAAATAAATATATTAATAAATAAAATCATATATAAATCCTAAAATAAAATTTTACTAACAAAACAACACATAAGTCAATTAAGGTTCTAATATTCTTGCAAATTGGATCTCCTAAAGGATCAAGCAAGTAAACAACATTTTGCTTGGGATATATCATGCAAAGCATCTAATGTTCCCTACAATAACAAAATATCAAATAAGTAATAATCAGTTGATGCCTACAATAACAAAATATCAAATATTACATTAGATATTTACGAATCAATAAATGGTGCAAAAACACAATACCTCATTTTTTGTTGGACACCTAAGATGTATCTTGTCCTATCTTCATTGGTAAAGCCTACTAGTGTAAGAAAATGTAGATATAGCCTATAGTCTGTTAGTCACACATTCACAATGCAGAAGCCTTTATAAGAAAATAAAGGAAATGATTAATAAAATACTTCAAACTATATAATATAAATAAGATTCCACTTTGAAAGTTGAAAATAAACTCATAAGACAAAAACTTGGACACAAAATATATTTATTACTGCCATGGATAAGAATTGCGATGTTGTCCTTGGTTAGAAAAACTAGACAATCAAAACCCACAACATTGGCATTCATATGAATAGAGAAGGATACATCACGCTCCATCTTCTCAGACACAAAAGATAACATTGTCCTTGGCTTAATAACATAAGACATCTCTTTAGTGAATTCCTTAATCTACTTAATTTCCTTTGTAGCCTAATTGACATGTATCAAATTATGATATTTAGATATTAGAAATATAGTAAAATTAGGTTTTTCAAACATAATTACTTGTTAGATAGAAAATAATACCCCTATAGCCAAAGTAATAAAACTCTTTGGCCATGTGATGAAAGTTCCAATCATTTGGCCCATTATCCCTAAAGCATCTACTGATATTGGTAGTTTTGTACTTTGGTTTAGTGGGGTGTCAACAATGACCTTTGATTGCTCTCTAAAAATTTTTGGCAATGGAGGATGCGGCTATAAAAAACCATTCCATATGCCACTATACATCCCCTAGGCACCACAACTAGAAAGCATTTGGCTCCATCCTGTATAGACAAAAACAAATCAAATTGAAAAAGTTAATTATAATATTGCAGTTTCATAGAAAATATTAGAAAATACTTACATAATAAAGGAAGTTTAAGCTTGCGCTACTAGGAAAGGGAGTAGGGTAGATCTCTATCCTCAAGTCCAAGAGTGATTGCATGCCACCTGCTTAATATAGCCAAACATCCTTCGAATTTCTTCCCGCTCTGCCCAGTTCTCCTCTTTTTATTGAGCAGTAACCTATTTTGTCACCTTCTGTGTCACTCAAGTAGTAATCTCTGCTATAATATCCTCTACAAAAACTAATGATCCTTTGAGACACTTTAAAGATCCCTTAAGGTGGGCCTTGAGACCCACTCCTACCCTAACCCCCCTACTATGGTTGGGGTGCTCTTTAGTTCCTAACACAGTAATTCATATGTCCATCTTTTTGGATGGAGTAAAATCTCCTTAAGTCTACTATTATGTGAGAGAATCATTTGTCATATATATAATTAAGAATATTTATTGCAACTTAACAATTACTTAAGAATATTTATTACAATTAAAACTTACAAAATTACTTATGATTTTCTTGGCAACTATCTGGCTTTGTTCAATCGTGTATTTATCTTTAGTGTTGAACTTGGCTCTCTTATAGAGTTCATGTCAAGATATTAAAATAACTTATAGATTGGATTGATTGGAAGTTTATTGTTTTGTAAGCTTTTCCTTAAACAAAGCTTATTCAAGCTTCACATATTCTTCATGAGATAGCTTATGTTTATATTTATTTTTGGCTTGTTTCTCCATGTTGGCTTTATCTGTCCCCTATTGACAAAAAAATACAATTGATAAGATGGTCAAATTACTCATAATATATAGTTAAAAAAATAAAGTAAGATGGCCAAATTTACCTAAAAAGCCTTGGATTGGTGTTATTTCACAAATTCATCCCATGCTTATTGATCGAGGAAATTGTATTTCTCAAAGGGATTTTCATCTCCCTTCCTTTTGATAGTGATGTAATCTCTTGTTAATCAATTCTTGAAGTTTTTCCATCACCCCCCCCCCCACAAGCTTTAAGGCTTCTTATCTCCTCCCTACATCAACATCAAAAGTGGTCTACAAGACAACATACATACAATTATTCTAAGAAGATAGTTATATATATCTTAAACACAAATTTGAGACAAGTAATATATACCATGATATCCTACTAAATGTTCTCCTTGATTTCTTGCGATACTTGTTTCTAGTGCTCAATATTGATTGGCACTCTTGTACGTGTCAACATATTAATATAACTCTCATATTTTGAACTCAAAGCCCTAATAACCTGACCCTTAACATTGAAGGAGACATTCATCTTTTCTCCTCTACTACTAATAAGGGTCATTTGCTTTATAAGGGTATTACCCCTCATACCCTTCTCAATATGTTGAGAAAAATCCATATGGTTGTTTGATAACTCTATGAAAATAGAGTTATCTTGATAATTTCTAAACTTAAATTGTTGAAGTTTGAGAGTGATTTTTATAAATCAAT
>JANHAO010016823.1:0-14211 GCA_026873985.1 Saraca asoca
ATAAAATAATTACAAAATACAAATAAAAAATTTAATTTTTATTATGATCATATATTTCATGCAATCATCGTTAGACCCGTGCATAACACGGGCTCACCGCTAGTTTAAAAAATTACACACTAACCACCTATGATTTGATCCGTTATCATATATAACATAGCCTACTTAAACTGAATCTCGTCAAGTTTTTATTAGAACAACTAACCATTACTCAGTTTCACCCTCCACTTCAAGATGGATTTTATGTAAAACGAAAATGCTGCATAAGTATTTTCTAAAATAGTAGCTAAATGCTTTACATGTCTCATTTTTCATATCAAATGAGGTTTCTTGCTTGGAAGCAACAACTTTTGCCCATTTTTGGAGCTTTGCTTTCATTCATTTCACACCTACATTGCCGTAAATGTGCCGTTCTGATTAAATTTTGCAGCCAAAGAAAAGGGGATTTATATTAAAGGGCATATATCTATTATTTAAATCCTTTGGAACAGAATTCATGCGAAAAAAGGCAAATCAACTTTTTACGGTGTGTCAAAATTTCAGATTTGGAGTAATTAAATTTGAATAGGAAAATCCAATTAATAGAACCTCTAAAATCATCCAAAAATAGAGGGGATATATTTATCAAGAACAGCATCATCAAAATCACTGGAAATGCAGGGATACATTTCTCACGTACAGAGCAATAAGAATTTCAAGTCCTTGGGAGGAAAAAAATTTCAAAACCCACAGATAACAATGCTGGACAATGGACAGTACTGGGAAAGGCGTGAGATTGTCGAGGAGAGAAATTTAACTTTTGGAAAAAGAGAACATACTCATTTTGTTAAAATTTTGACAGAAATTCATGTTAAATATATTATGTGCTAATCGAATAAATCACATATAAATTAATTTAATATAGTTCCGTAATTCATAAATCTAATTTTTATAATTAGTATATTTGTGAGACTAAAAAATTGCAATGCAAAAACATAAATAATCTAGCCTGTAAATCATTCAGTCCCACCTGCCTTAACTTACAATTTATATGAACTAGACTAAATTAAACTCGCATTTAAATAGATCTATATTTTGAGGGCCGAAAACTGTAATAAGCCGCTGACTAAACTGGCCGGCTAGTTAGTCGTGGGCCGTTTTTACTGCTCTTGCTGCTTTTTATTCCTTAAGACGTACACACGTGTGTTGCTTATAGTTTGTCATGATCAGGGAGTAGAAGGAAAAATTCAACTAAATAAGTGAAGGAGGATAACCCTCCATACAAAGTTTGTCAAGTTGGACCAGACCAAATGGTCCGACTGATTAGACCGTCATTCGCCACAGTTTTCGATACGAACCGACAACAATCAAAAATTGGTCCAGTTTTAAAAAATCGATGAATAAATTTTTTTAAAAAAATCTTAAAACTTTTTTTTGATTGAATTGGCTCGAAAAACTAATAAAATTTAACATCTAATTAATTAAAAAATAATAATTTATTTCATTTTTTAATTTTTTATAAATTATGGATTAATAATTATAGTATAAATTAATTATTTTTTATTTTTCTAACAAATTTTTATTTATAATGTAATCTTGTTCAATTATTGATTTAAATAATTGAAAACTAATGAAATCAACCCTAAAACTTTTTCGATTTGGTATCCTGTCCGATTTTTAAACTCTGATTTTTAGAACATTTCCTCCATCTAATCATTTACGTGGGACGTGGGGCTCACTCTCTAATTGCATTGGTATGATATCACTACTCTTCTATCATTTATATAAGCACACAAAATGACATAACCCAATGTTTATTTTTTCTTGTTTTTGTTTGAACTTGCACAAGGGCCCTAACACAAATGGCACAGCTTTATACACTCCACGGATAAAATCCATCATCATATCAATATAAAAAAAAATTAACAGTTTAAAATTTAATAAATAATAAGTAATTAAAAAATAATTTTTAAATTTATAATTATTCATATCCCTGATTTTTTTTTTTATAAATGGTTATTGATAATTTATTGCACCATCTAGTGTAAGTGTATTTTAAACTTTAAAAGAGCGAAATCCCCACTAATAGAGTAGTATAAAGGGTTTAAGATTCACACCACACTTATCCTAAATCCCCAATTCCCTCCTAAAAAAAAAATCATGTCACTATTTTTTACCTTTTTTTTTTGGAAGAAAAAGAATTTAAAAAAAAAAAGAAAATTTATATCTTATCTTTTGCCTTAAAATGATAATCCGACAATTTGAATAATGAAACTCTTCTACTAGAAAGGAGTGATCCTAAGGGTGATAACCAGTGGAGAGATGATCTACAAAAATGATAATGTCAATCGTATACGACGAAAGTGATTCATCGAGTAAACTCCGACACTCAAATTATTCCTAAAAACAAAGCTTCAATATCATTAAGAAGGTGATCCTTTAAACAAGGTACCTGAGGGTTTATATATTCATTGATCATGCCATTCATCATGCTTCTAAACAAATGGGGGATGTCCACGTGTTCATGGTGTACTATTGGTGTGAGTGAGATTCTCACCTTGTTGTCAATGGTGCGATCATGTTATCCATACATGCCAATGAGTGCACTGACTTATGTGGGGTTATTGAGAGGTTGCCTCGATTGGTAGTTAAGTTGTGATTCAACCAACTCAAAGGCCCTTATTGCCCGGTCGCAGCTTTACCTAGCTTTATGTTGATGCTTTCGTATGGTCAATCTTGCAAGAAGTTGAGCTTGGCATGTGGTACTATAAGTTGGTCATTTGACTGCAAGCTAGTCTTGGCCGGCTTGCTCTAATGAACTTTAGCTATTTGACTACTTTACGAAGCTAGTCAGTTAGTCATAGTTTGAGAGTTTATTTTGGATTGTCTCATTTGCCCTATTTATCCTCTTCAGTGCCAACTGGATGAGGGGGACTTTTCATTTTCTTCTATCAACAATGAAATGATGCCTGTAGGCATAAATTATTATTCGCATATTCTTGAGGTGCAATTACCTCATCACTATACAGATCACAATCTAGAGTGTCCATTTCCTTCGTTATTGGCAGTTGGATTGACTTGTGGCTCCCCTTAAATAGTGCTTTGGATTTTCTAAGATCACTTCTACCTTCTCTTCTTCTTCAACTGTTTGTACTCTAAAACTTTGGTGTTTTGTTTGTAACTCTGCTGACTTTCTAGCCTTCCTACCTATGTACAAAGTTCGACCCTACCTTCTTTTTTTTCTTTAACTTTGAATGAAGAAAGTTTATGTGTTTTTCTTCCTCATTTTGCCATTTTTTCCTTGACTACATTTTTGGATTTTTGGAATTTCTTTCTTGGTTTTTTTGCATTTGGAATTGGAATAGTTTTGTGTGGCCCTTCCTCTTTCTTCTTTCACTTCGCATCCCTTTGTCTTCATCACTCTTCCTATTTATTATTGCTCAACCAAATGCTTTCTTTCTGACCTATTTGTTGTTAGGCCTGAGACTTTGTTTTGTTTTATTTTTTATTTTTTAAAGGTAGGGTTTTGATTTCCCTTGTTTGATGTCCAGAAGGTCAAGCGATCCTATTGATTTATCATCTAACTCTGACTCATCTAACTTTGGTGACTATTCATTTGAGAATATTTTGTTTTGCTTTTCTTGTCACCTCTAAATAATTGTGGCTCAACAATCTCATGATGAATGTGGAGTTAAGAAAGCTCTCCTTATTGAAGCTACCTCGGATGACCTAAAGTGAATTCATCCGAATGGAAGGATGATCCCTCTTTCCGTTGAGTGGTGAGAGCTAGGCTAAGAGTTAGAGAGGATTCATGTACCAGATGAATCCATTGAAGTGATTACTTTTTGTCTTACAATGGCTAATGGACATTCTTGTAGATATGATACATTGTCCTTTGTTATGTTCTATCGGGATGTTGGTCGGCTACACATCTCTTTTCCATTTACAGCCTATCAAAAAGATGTTCTTTGGAAGCTCAATGTCTGCCCTTTCCAACTCACTTGGAATGCTTGGGAATTCCTCGTTTTCTTTGAGGTGAGTTGCCTCTAGATACACCGAGACCCTCAAGCAAAAACTTTTCTCTTTTTCTTCATCTATTCTTAACAAAAAGCATGGGAGTAGGATTCATTTCACTCAATGACCACATTGAGAAATCGTTAGGATATATGCTAACTTTCGTTAAGTCATGGAAGAACTCATTCTTCAAAGTGTGTGTAGTTGAAGGATTTCATTCTTTTTTGCATCATGATAAGGAATGCCTCTACCTGTGAAGTGGATGATACTGGCTCATTAACCAAGAAACTATCCTTTCAAGGATTGCTCTCCTGATGAACAGGACCTAATACTTTATCTTTTGGTGTTGTGTCCTTTTGATTCGCAATCCATTCTTCATATGTCTTCTTTTGCTTGTGCTACCACTTTTTTATCTATTTCTTTATGTGGACTTCATGCTTGTGTCATTGTAGATTGTTGGCTTCATGGAGAGATCTTAGACATTGATTAATCGACGATGGATAAGCAAAAGCTTGAAGAGATATGCACTTGAGCCTTATGCTAAATGAAGCCAATTGTGGCTCTAGTCACATAGATTGAAGCCAGACCTAATGTTGGCTTAGAAGTTGTAAGTGGGCATATCCTAAGGCTGTGCCAAAAATTCTTTCATTTGAACCAAGACCTTGATATCTTCAAAATGGTTTCATGATTCGAGCAACTCTAACTAGGGCAAAACTTCTAGCTCATCCTTTAACGTATCTAGCCCATCTACCAAGGAGGTCAAAGTGGGGTCTTGGTCTAAGTTATGTTTGATCAAATCACCAAAGAGAGCAAAATTCTCTTATGATACCATAGACAACCTATGGTATGAAAACTTAGATTATGCTACATTTTTATGGAGCTAACTATTATCTTTGGTTGACTTGGAATGCAAGGAGGCTTTCATGGTTGACTATGGGGCCCTTTGGCTCATCAAATCTTTGTTACATAAATCATCCACTCAACAGCTATGGATCTGTAAAAGCTTGAAGAGTTCCACACCTGAGCCCTAGCCTAGATGAAGCCAATTGTGGCTCCAATCGCATAGATCAAAGCCAAACCTAACGTTGGCTCGAAAGTTGTAAGTGGGCATATCTTAAGGCTGTGCCAAAAATTCTTTTGTTTGAACCAAGAGCTTGACATCTGGAAAATGGTCTCACAATTCGAGCAATTTCGACAAGGGCAAAGCTTCTCGCTCATCCTTTGATGTATTTGGCCCATCTACTAAGGAGGTCAAAGTGGGGTCTTGGTCTAAGTTATGCTCACCAAAGGGAGCAAAATTCTTTTATGATACCATAGATAACCTATGGTATGAAAACCCAGATTATGCTACCTTTTTATAGAGCCAACTGTTATCTTTGGTTAATTTGGAATGCAAGAAGGCTTTTATGGTTGACTATAGGGCCTTTTGGGTCATCAAATCTTTGCTACATAAGTCATCCACTCGATAGCTATGGATCTGTAAAAGCTCAAAGAGATCCACACCCGAGCCCTAGCTTAGATGAAGCCAATTGTGGCTCCAATATCATAGATTGAAGCTAAACCAAACATTGGCTTGGAAGTTGAAAATGGGCATATCTTAAGGCTGTGCCAAAAATTCTTTCATTTGAACATCTTGGAAGCGGTCTCGTGATTCAACCAACTTTGACAAGGGTAAAGCTTCTAGTTCAGCCTCCAATGTATTTAGGCCATCTATCAAGGAGGCCAAAATGGGGTCCTAATCTAACCTTCCCAGGATGCTACCAATTTCCTTTAGCCTTATGCTTTTTGTGATCCATCTTTTTGATAGAAAACTAGTGCACCTTCTACAATTTTCCTTAAGCATGAATGTAGTTTTCCTCGTAGTGTGTAGTGATTTTGTAAGACCACAAGATGCTTAGTAATTCTTTCGCCCATTTTCCTTTGGCGACTTCTAGCCCTTTCTTTAGCCCTTCAAGAATAATTTTGTTTGCTAGCTTTACTTGCCCATTAGTTAAGGGGTGCTCTACAGATGTGAATTTTTGCTTAGTCCTTAAACTTTAATTGAAAGAGTGAGTTATTTATTCATCTGTTAATAATGTCAAGTTGTGAATATACCTTTGGCAAAAATCTTTAAAGTTGTTGCCAGCATACTTTATTAGTATTGGCTCTTTAATTTCATAATTTCTTTTCACCTAGGCAATTACTAAATGAGAATCATGATTTTTATAGACTGGGCAACTACCTCTTTTGTCAACCTTAAGCCTGCTATCAACACTTTGTACTCTGTCTAATTATTAGTTGCCTTGAAGTCACACTTTAATGAATATTTTAGTACCAAGTCACTTGGTCCTTTTAAGATTACACTTGCCTTGTTACCTTTTCCATTTGATGAGCCATTTACATTAGAGTCCATTTCTAGCCCCTCGGCTCAGTTTTCTCTATTTTTGCAATTTGGACTATAAAATTCACTAGCACTTGTACTTTTACTGCCTTCCTTGCTTCATATATGAGCCTATATTTAGAGAGCTCTACTGCTTATGCAAATAGTTGGCCAGTAAGATTGGGCTTATAAACACTTGTCTAATTGGGATGTTTGTTTGGATGAAAGTTTGATGGCTCTAGAAGTATAGTTTTAATTTTCTGGATGCTGATAGTAAAGCAAAGACTAATTTCTTAATCTTCTAATACCTTATCTTAGCCCCATGTTATTTTTGACTTGTGAAATAAATTGGTTTCTATCCCTCTTCGAATTCTCTGACAAGAATTAAGCTTACTGCCTCTAAAACTACTACTAATATAGATACAAGATTTCACCAGGCTCCGGTCAAGAAAGTATAGGTGGCATGTCCATGTACTCTTTTAACTCTTTGAAGGTTTTTTCACATTCATCTATCTATTTAAAATTTTTAACATTTTTAAGAAATTCAAAGAAAGTAGTGTGTTCCTCAACTAGCCTAGGCATGAAGCATGTGAGGGTAGTGATTCTACTGTTCAATGCTTGGATTTCCTTTATAGTTGATAGGCTTTTCATGTCAATGATTGCCTGACACTTGGAAGGGTTTTCCTGTATCCCTTTGTTCAATTAACATGAAGCCCAGAAATCTTCTTGGCCTACTTCGACCTCACATTTCTTTGGACTTAATCTCATCTAGTATTTCCTCAGAACACTAAATGTCTCCTTTAAGTTTGCCCAATGTTGTTCTGTGCTTTTTGACTTAATCAGCATGTCATCCATATGTACCTCTATATTCTTACCTATCTGTTATGAGAAAAATTTATTCATCATTCTTTGATATGTCGCCTACTTTCTTGAGACTAAATGACATTATCCTGTAACAAAATACACCTTGGTTGGTTAAGAATGCTATTTTATCCTTATCTTTAGGGTGCATCCTAAGTTGATTGTATCCAGTAAAAATGTCTATAAAACTCAGGATTTTGAACCCTAAAGCATTGTCAACCAATTGATTAATGTATGGTAATGGGTATGAATTTTCTCAACAAACCTTGTTAAGGTCTCTGAAATTAACACACATTCTCCACCCTCCATTGGCCTTTTTGACAAGAACCATATTTGCCAGCCAAATCATATATGGAACTTCTCTTATGAGACTTGCACTAAATAGTTATTTTATTTCCTCTTTTATCACCTTCTGGCATTCAACACCATAGGTTCTCTTCTTTTACTACATAGGCTTTGTACTTTTTTAGCAACTAAATTAGTTAGGTCTTATCCCTTTTTGTAGGACTTGCTTTGATTTTTGTCTTTCTCTCATCACCTTCATCAAATATGCACACTTCCTCCAAATCTAACCTTGGCTACAATCAATGTGAATTGTCCTACTTGACATCCAGCAAGGTCAAGCTGACCATTGGCACTTGTTATTAGATGGGTTGGTGACCACTTATTTCATTCTGCTTGTACTTTCTTTGCTTTTTGCCAGGCTGGCCATGCAACATCTATAGGCTACCTACTAATCAACCTAAGCTTTTCCTAGTCTTTCTGCTATAAGGAATTTCATCAATAAATGCAATATAGAAACTATGGCTTTTGCTTGATTCTGAGTTAGTTAACCCAAGATTGCATTGTAGGTGCTATTTGGGGTAACCACAACCAAGAAATTTGTATTGAGGTTTTTTTATCTTTGGCCAAGTGCCTAAGGTAATCCTCAAGGTATCTGTCCCTTCCATTTAGACTTGCGCCTATAAAACTAATAAGAATACTTGTATAAAGTTTGTCATGCTTTTTGAAATGCTAAGAGAGTCAGCAGCATGTAAATATAAAATGTCAACAGAACTTCCCTGATCAACAAGCATCCTCTTAACTATGAAGTTATGGACTAATGCTGAGATTACCATTGGATCATTATGGTCTTGATCGATATTAATGAAATACCTTTTCATGAAATAGATAGGCTTATTTTACTTTTTCCTTTTTTTCCTTTCCATAGCCATTACTGACTAGAAATGTCTCTTTTTAGCATTCTTAGAGGTTCATCCTCTAATGAAACCTTCTACAATAGTTTCAACTGTTCTCGGGATTGGAGGCTCACCTTCCCTATGCTTTCCTTTTGCTCAAGTAGGTCATTGTGAATGGTCTCATTCCTTTACATCATCTTTTTCTTTATTATCACTCTCTCTACAAAACTTCTTGTATTTGAATAGGTTCCTTTTCTTATTAATGCCTTGATTTTGTTCTTCAACGTCACACAATCATTAGTGTAATGCTTGTAATCATAATGAAACTTACAAAAATTTGACTTGTCTACCAAGGGGAACTTTCTACATTTTTTAGGGGGAATTTTATTAAGGTAGCTAGCCACATATCTTGGACAATATGGTTGATTGGTGTACTCAATAACTCATAATTATTGTACCACCCTCATTGTGATGCTCACCCTCGCTTATGCCCTTATCTTAGGGTTGAGCACTCTTTGCGTGAGTATGCTCAACTTACCTTTGAGCAAGCTTTACTTCCTCTATGTTTATGTACTTTTCTAATTGGGCTAGAAGTTTTGAAAGGGACAATGTTGGCTATTTTGTCCAGGATAGGGAAAAATGCCTCGATCGGAGGCTAAAACTAATATGGTGTACTACCATATCTTCTTTAAGGTCTTTAATGTCCAAAACTATAGTGGGGAAACAAGTGAGGTACTCTTTTAATGTGTTGTGTTATCCCTATTAGAAAATTTCCAAGGTCATTGACATCTTTTTGGGATCTCTATTGGCTATTGTTGATGGTAAAATATGGGTCCGGGGTGAGCAGAAGTCCCACATTGATTAGAAGTCGAGTGACCTTGTTCCTTATAAGGCAGGGGTCCGCCCTTCCCAAGTGAGGCACCTTTTCCGAAAGGACAAAACCCTAAGGCAGAATGGCCCAATGTGACAGAATGGCTAGAAGGGACAATACCTCACACAAGGTAGGTTCACTTCGATCATCATCATTGGCGCCGTCTGTGGGGATTGAACCCATGAATGATGATGATTGAAGTGAACTTGCCCCGTGTGATGTATTATCCCCTTTGGCCACTTTACTACATTAGGCCACTCTACCTCAAGGTTTTGTTCTTTTGGAAAAGGCACTTCACTTGGGAGGGGCAGACCTCCACCTTATAAGGCATAAGGTCACCTGACTTCTCATCAATGTAGGACTTCTGCTCAACCCAGACCAATTTTTTACCATTAACATAAGCCTTCCAAGTTAGGTGGGCTTGTGCGTGGTGTAGGTAGGGGGTCCCCACAGATGGCGTCAATGATGATGATCGAAATGAAACTGCCCTATGTGAGGTATTGTCCCCTTTGGCTACTCTGCTGTATTAGGCCACTCTGCCTCAAGGTTTTGTCCTTTCAGAAAAGATGCCTCACTTGGGAGGGGTAGACCCCCGCTTTATAAGACATAAGGTCACTTGACTTCTTATCGATATGGGACTTCTGCTCACCCTAAACCCATTTTTTACCATCAACAGTTATGAAATGGGTGGAAATTGCCTTAGCTAATTGTCAAAAACTGTCGATTGACTACCTTGGCAACACCATGAACCAATGTAAACTAGCTTTTTTTAGTGTAGTGCAAAAACATGGCACATGATGGCATCTAAAGCCTCTAGATGTTGCTATAGGTCTAACATTTTGTCATAGGGATCAATATGAGCTGGTAGCTTAAAATAGCTAGGTAGTAGAGCAATCATTATTGCCACTGAGAATGGGTAGCTATCATGGCAAGATAAAAGATGTCTAGAGCTTTAGGTAAAATTGATAGTTAGGTTTAGTGGGTCATATGGTTCATGTGTATAGTATGTATAGTTTTATGGGTGATGGTAGAAATCAGCTATGTTTGGTGGAGCCATGGTGGTCATTTGTAAGGACTGGGTGGGTAGGTTGTGGTTTGGAAGAATTTGTGCTTTGAAATGTTGATGGTTTGGTGCTAGATTGGCAAAAGTATTCATTAGGGGAGGATGGTTAGATTTAAAGCTTGCTCAAGTTGGCCAGGTGTTTGGTGTAGTTGGTGATTCTATGGGGCAGGTAGGTTGTGAGATAAAATGAGTTGAGGGTGAGGGAAAGTGAAGGAAACTAGGTTAACCTTGATAAGAATAGGGCTCATTGAGCATAGAAGTGGTGAAGGAAGGGTCGGCTAGATTTTTGAGTAGCGAGGAGCTTCTAACTCTCTCTACAGGTGTGGACCTGCTTAACCAGTGTGTCACACTCAAGCTCAATAGTAATTTTATGAGCTTCCTCCACCATCTGATCCCAACAAGGCTCATCTTTAGTTCTCTCATGGTGACAATGCTCTTCTAAGGATGAAACATAGTAGAGTGGGAATGGGAGTGTTATGACATTTGAGTGGCTGAGAAACCCTTAGATGGTGCCAAATGAAACTATTTTGCTAGAAAACACTGGCCTTAAGGGTGATGACAAGTGGATAGATGATCTGCAAAAAGGATAATGTCAATCGTATATGGTGGAAGTGGTTTGCTGAATATGCTCTAATGCTTAAGTTAGGTCTAGAAACAAAGCTTTAGTATTAGTAAAGAAGATGATCCTTTAAGCGAGGTACCTAAGGATTTATATAGTCATTGATCATGCCATTCATCATGCTTCTGGATAAATGGGGGTATCCATGTGCTTATGATGTATTGTTAGTGTAAGCAAGATTCCCGCCTTGTTATTGATGATGTAGTCACATCATCTATGCATGCCCTTGAGTGCACTAAATTTCTTGGGATTCCTAAGAGGTTACCTAGTTTGGCAATCAAGTTATAATTCAATTGACTAGGAGGCCCTTGTTGCCTGGCCATAACTTTGCATAGCCTTATGTTGATGCTTTTATATGGTTTGTCATATGAGGAATTGAGCTTCGCATGTGATACTATGAGTCAGTTGTTCGGCCATGACCTATTCCTAGCCAGCCTATTTTGATGAACTTTAGCATCTTGCTCCTAATTATGAAGTGATTTATAATTGATTTTTTTACATTTAATTATATGAATGATAAAAATTTTGAACTTAGATCCATATATATAGATGGCTAATTGGAGGTGCAATAATATTGCTATTGACATTGAAGCAATGCTGGGAAGGGCTATTATGGCAGAAGCTCCCATAACAAATAAATGTTGCATCTATAAGGTGCGTTATGAAATTTGCAAACTAACAAAGATGCTTATACCCCAAAGGTTATTTCAATTAGCATTTTTCACAATCTACAAAAAATGGAAAGCTAGAAATAAATTTATTTGAAAAGATTCCTTGATGGTTCATTGTTGTTACTTAGAAAAAAATAAAGTTTTCCAAGGATTATTTTTTTCAAGATGATTCTACTGGATGTTTGATTCATACTCTAGTTGCTCTATGAGTTCTATAATGGAAGATGATTTCCTTTTAAAAAATTGGCTAATAAATGATATATTAATGGATTTATATTTACTTGAGAATTAGCTTCCTTTTTTGCATTCTTGAAGATTTTTACACTAACCATCCAACATTTCTTTAGCTTACTTTGTTAATAAATGAATGACTTCAATACAAATCGTAAGGCGAGAATGGAAACAATTTTAGGCGAGATTATTACCTAGACTTAGAAGCATACTAATTGCAAGCCTTGGTGGGATTTACTCTTTATTCTTACTATCATTCAAACAATTTGTTCCATCCTATAAGCATTATAGTATAGTTTGTTATTTATTGCATTCCTAATTGATGCTTACTCATTTTAAATTTTTTGCAATGTATTAGCTTGCCTCTTGTTGTAACAATACTCTGTTATTTGTATATATATTGCACATTTATTTATTGGAGAGAGATATCCTATAGGGGATCTAATTCCTACTAGTTATTCCAAGTCCTATCAGTGTCAATTTTGCATGTTATTTTTTTATTGGATAATGAACTCATTTCTATTTGATTAAAATTATTAAATTTAAGGAGTTACTGATAATGATGTACACTGTACAATTCCAAGTTGCTACTTTCTTGTCACATGTATCAAGTTGCTTTTGAACTACTGGTTTGTTTGGAGAATTACTATTGTAATACTCATGCATGAAACATATTTTATCTAGTCTTCATAGATTTTTCTCTTCTATGAAGGTTTGAACATTACATATAATAAATTCCTCTCTATAAAGGGGTATGCTAGGGGCCTATAAGACAAAAACAAGTGAGGGGGATGACAGACGGAGATTTGCCATAAACATTCTGATGCTTAAGTAGGTAGGTGCTCTATAGTAAAAAATGGAGAAGAAGATAAGGATGTGAAGACATACCTAGTACTTATAATGTGGGAGGTGTAACCTCTAGAGTTACAATTGAACTTTAGTAGTGGGCCAAATAGGAATAGACAATTTGTAAAAAGGATTGGATGGTTTTTTTTTTTTGTTATCACTTGCCCCATTACCTTCTAGGGGGAGACACAACGAGAGTAGTTATATGAAGATGTTTTGTGAGCCTTAAGACTTATGTGTCAACAAAATGCCAAATGCTTGGGCTTGTAGACTAGTGGGTGAAAGTTGTCAATATTTACTATTAGGGTAATGGTAATGAGCTTGTTCACTTAAGGTTAAAGTCTAGATTAATCGATGATGTCTACAACTTTTGTCTTTTCTTAATGTTGGAATGATTATTTGACTTTCCTTTCTCATGGAGGATGCTCACCAATGATGCTTGGTTCGGGATGTTTGTGGGAGTAGGTCACACTACAAAAGAGTTCTTGAAATTAGTGATTGATTTATTCTTTTCTCTCCTGATTGCCCTATCAACAAGAAAGTGCTTGTTATAGGCTTGGTATGGGAGAAGCGGTGCTGGCAAACATTGTTGATATGATGATTGGTACTCGTCTTGCCTTCATCCCTGCTATCGAGAGAAATAAACAAGAACATCCACTAAATGCTTTGTCAAGGTGGGCCATGTGTTGGTGAATAGTACTTAAGCTTATCTTTAGTTATTAGCATGCTAAGAGGAGACGAGAATGAGTTATTGAGGCAAGCCATGTCAGTCAATGACACTTGGTTGAATGTAGTTATTTCTTTTGCCCTCCTCTCCGTTATTAAGAGAGATTGACAAAGGCACTCGTCGAGATAAGTCATTTGCTAGTGATAAATGAATAAAATGCCTATTAATTTGTTGATTATCACCTCTTGATTAGTTATTAATTTGTGATTTTGTTGCACTTTTTGTTTTAGTTTAGTCCATTTGTTCGTTAATACTATTGTAGTTTGTATTTGTCTTTTCAGGTTAGCAAAGAGGCTTTAGGAAGAGGATGAAAGCAGAAGTTTGGAGAACACTTGAAGTGAGGGGAAGCTAGGAAAGAAGCCATGTGAAGAACCCAAGTCAAACCATGATTGAAGCTGAAGAAAAACAAGAAGCCAGCATCGAACACAGCCTGGCCATGTCCTGGGATACGGTTGTGTTTAGTGCAACATCCAACAAAAATTTAGCAAGCTTCCAGCTTGAAACATGGCCAGCCCATGTCCTGAAGTATAATCGTGTTCCAAGCTTAAAAATTACTATATATGCTGATCTTGAGCAACCTGAAGATACAATTAGTCATACATTAGCTATTCATTAATTAGGATTACTTAGATTACGAGTTTCTTAATCTTCTTAAGAGTTCTTTGAGTTAGTTTTAGGATTTCATCTTTGTTTAAAGTTCTTGCACGAATCCTAGTTTACTTTCATCAAAGTTTTCTTTCATCTTCATCTTTTCTTTCTTTCTTTCTTTGTTCTAAACATTATGCAATTCTT
>JANHAO010016824.1:0-14218 GCA_026873985.1 Saraca asoca
AGCAGTCCCAGACAGCCTCAGAAGAGTCATCTGTGGACGAGTCCCTCTTATTTTTCCAGGCTACTGGTGGAAAAAATAAGAAGGGTAAGGCATTTAGCTTTAGATAAGAGGTGGCCCACTATGCACCCTCGGGTCGTGGGTCCTCGTCTGGTTGATAGACATCTGCCCCCCAGCATGACTTTTCAACCAACTCTTAGCTACAGGATCGTATGAGGCAGTTAGAGGCCTAGATGTCAGAGTCTCAGCAGGCTATCTCTTTTCTAATGAGTGAGATGATTGTAATTAAGCAGCAGGTCAGTTCCATGACTGGCCAGTATACTTCCGTATCTCTGCATTCCTCCCAGACTCCTTTGGTTCCAGCCCCTATCGTTGATCAAGATGAGGAGTAAGAGGTAGATGATGCTGACGATGCCTTAGGGGATGACTGATTGTTCTGATATTTATATTATTTATTATTATTGATATTAGTACATTTATACTTTTTTATATTATTTATTATATACATTTTTTTATATTGGATATTATTTATTATTTACAGTGATTTTTTTTGTTTCATGTGTTGTTTTATTAAATTGGATAGTATATAAAATAAAAAAAAATGATTCAAATTTTTTTTGGTTTTCAACCAAACTTCCAACGACCAATTGAAAAAAATTTTAAACTATAAAAAAATAAAAAAAATCAGTTTAAATTTCCAACGAACTAAATCTGTCAGAATAATTTCCAATGGACTAAATTTGTCATAAATTCCATTGGAATAAGTCGTTGAAGTAATTTCCCCAATTGATATTCCAATGGGCTATGTCCGTTCGAATTTCCATTGGAATTGGAATGATCCGTTGGAATTTCAAATTCCAACAAGGGTCCGTTGGAATTTTGTGAAATTCTTGTAGTGTATTGGCAATCAATTTTTTTAATAAGCATCTTTAAGTTTAATTGAATTAATAATTGAAAATTAATTTTTCTATATTAATCAAATAGAATCATAGATCATGGTTTCAAATGCAGAGAATAGATTTAAAAATTAAACCTTTACCTATTGTGTAACTTAATTATTTAATCACTTAATATTCAAATTGAACTTAAGGATATCAATTAAGTGTCAACCATAAAAGAGGCATCTACTATATTGCATATTTCAATTAATGTGCTATTGTTCTATCTTATAATTAATTATATATAAATATTTTTTATATATAAATCAATACATAAACATATGATTTATTATAGCATTTATATCAAATAAATGTAGAATAGGATGAATTCTACTTTGATCAATTATTACATTCATGTATTTCATCATGTACCCAATTGTTATATGAAACTTTTCTTTAATTTAAGATAATCTTTGGTTTAGTATTTTAAATTTTTTTTATATATTAGAATCCACAAAATGGAAATGAAATGAAAATGGGTATAAAGGGTTGGCCATCGGAGTGAATAAGGGAAATGGAAATGCTAATATTTAGTTGTATGGATTTAAAGGGCTCTAAAATGATTTATAGAATTGAACCTAGGCTAATTTGTAAATTTTGAAGTGACTGGGTAATTATGGGAAGGTAGTTGCAAATAATATTACCTAAGATGATGGAAATGGTGAAAACATATGATTGAAACTTTTGAAAGAATTTGTAAAATGAACATGAATAAGTCAAGTTGGAAAAGGGTTTATATCAAATTGTTGGAATAAGCCATTATATGCTAGAAAATCTCATTTATGGAGATAAAATAGGTGAATAATCTTAAGATGTAAATAAATAGATTCAAGGCTCTTAGAAGAAATTAAATGAAAATGAATAGAAGAGGAAGAGCATAAAATTACAATTAAAAAGGAAAGAAATTGGAAAACTAAGAAATGAAGTAGAAGTTTAGTGAGATTAGTGGGGTCAGATGGTAATAAGAAAATCTTGGGAAAAATTTGTTTAGAATGTTGAAATTGGAGTTTAGAGTAATAAATTTGACAAGTAAAAGTCTAATCATGATAAGTATGAAGTTCTAGAGGTTATATTGTAATAAAAAGAGAAAGGTTAGACTGGGGAAGTTATAAGAGGCACTATGTGAAATGGATAATAAAATTTTGAAAAGAAATGAAAGCGGAAAGGTGGAAAGCTTAATAAGGAGCTAGTTATATTAGTAAACAAAATTTAGCTTTAAACTATGCAACGAGAATAATCTTATAAATTAATGCTACAAATAATGTTTATGGCCTTGCATGAAAACATGGAATGGGATATTAAATATGATTGTGAATTTTGAATGCATAAAGATGGGAATGAAAAACCCAGCTAGGTAAGCTTGTGATTAAAAGGGCAAGTTTATGCAAATAAGGCCCGATTAAGCACATGTAAATTGAAAAGGCCCATTAGTGGCAACCAAAATGTGAATTGGCTGAATGGGATATGCTTGATATGATATTTGAGAATTGTCTAGTGTAGCATCAATTATATTGTGATTGTTACATGTAAAAGGCACGAAAAGCATGACATGAGAAAATCGTGTGTACTCTTGCTATCAGCCCGTTGGCAGCTTCTGTTTCCAGCCTAGGATCGCTTGTAGTGGAAGGACAGATAGAAACAAGTTGAGAGATAAGACTAGGACAAGGAAGGGGGTAAGGTTGGTGTGTGAGGCATAAGGGAGAATTTGCATTTGCACTGCACATATAACATCCACATGACATATCAACCAACATCGTATAAACAAGTTATATCTATTACGTGCTTGAGTTTTTGCTATTACTGCTAAATATGAAACGTTCTATTTGATTTTGTTAATAGTGTTGTGATGTAATCATCCTACCACTTGGAATGTTATGTTCATGCACTATATTATTCTTACTAATTACTAGCTATTGCTCTGTTGTGCTTTTGAAGATGCATGAACGTATGTGCATGTATATAAGTATGTAAATATATTATGTGTTATTTGTAAACAGGTTTAATAATACTCACTCACTAAGTCCCAGTGGTTAGGACTTACACTCTCTTAATTAACATTTTTATAGATATTGTTGCTATTGTGCTTGAGCATCTATGGTTACCCACAAGAGATTTTCTAACATTTGTTATGTAAAGTTCGACTCATCCTATGGCTCATACAGGTTGACTTTCTACTGCACCATAGTATTTTCAACACAGCAATATTACATCATACCAAACTTTTGTATGGTGCTTATTGAGTTAGCGAGACCATTAGTGTTCCTAGGATGAGTATGCATCATTTGCCTTGGACCAAAGAGTTCTTGACCTTTTCCTTAATATATCACCAACATAGACTGCTTAGAAATTGTTAAGATGTTTTGGGGACGTTGGGCGATGTGTTAATAGCTCCTTGTGAATAGCCCGTGTAAATAACTTAGTAAGCTTATGGTAATCCTACTCCACCAATAATTGTAGGTATAAAGTTAGTATTAGACCTGTTTTTGTAGATAATAAGTAAGTGTAAGGTATTGTAATCATGGGCGGACCCATGTGGGGTCCAGTGGAGGCTAAAGCCCCTACTCAACTTTGTAATACGTGGGAAAAGAAAAGGATTAAAGTGAAATTCTTGTTAGGAACTAAAGTAAAATTTTATTTTTTCGGATGGGTCTTTGTAAAGGAGGTCGAAACTCTTGGGGGCAAAATGTAAATTTTTTTATTTCATTTTTAAGATATATTTTCTAGTCGGCCTTTTCTCTCTCCCCAGTACGATTTTTTCTGACTTCCTCCTATAGAGTCCAGACTCCTCGCTAACCTTCCTCCGGTACAGTCTTCCTCTCTCCGACAATCTTCTTCATCCGACGAGCTCAACGACGGCGGTTCTAGTCGGCTAGCTAGCGGTCGTCTTCTCTGAAGCTATCTTCTTCTTCCTCAAACAACCAGCCCCCACTAACTTCAAATCCTGCAGCCCCCACTAACTTCAAATCCTGCGTCTGCCACTGATTGTAACCTTTGTGTTTGTGATCTATCTGAGTAGTGATAGGTATGAACCGAGCAAGTGTTTCTAACAATATTATAATAACATTTAGTATTCTATTTATTGATGATCTGATTATACCTGAGGCAAGGAGTGACACTACAATAGTTTTGACATTTAGCAACAAAAGTAATGATGACTAATTCGTCACCATAATGTAAAAACTGAAAAATGCCATTTGCTTCAACATTAGCGATGGACTAATATAATTTTTTTGCTAAGTCCATTGTTAAATATGGCAGGAATTACATGTCAAAAAATATTTCCTATTTAGCAATGATGAATTTTTTTTTTTTTTTGGAATAATATAGAATCTATCCCTAAACTGAAAATGTTTATATATTAATACATATTCATTATTATATTAAAAATTTATATTTGAAGTATATAACAGAATAAATTATATTATTAGTTTATAATTTATTTATATATTATTGAGATAAAAATGATATGTATTTAATATATATAATTAGTTTTTTGTCTATAGATATTGTTATGGGTAATTTCTAGAAAGTACGGTTTTGGTCAGCCAAGGTCCAATAAGAGGCACAACTAACCAGGTGGAGGCTCAAATTGGGGTTTGAGATTGCTTAGCAAGGACACCAAGCCATCAGGCACGAGCTGAAAGTATCGAGCAATGTCACAGCAGGGGGCGCAGCTCGCTGAGAAGGCCCTCAACCCGTTAGCGAGAAGATTACCATCCCAATTACCCTCGAGGAGAATGATCGAGCGAGAACAACGAGGTCAGCCAAAGCCTCCAGGCTATGTTGCACGGACACCGACACGCGGACACGGGGACACGAGGACATGGACATGGGGACACGGCATTTTCAGAGGTGTCGGTGCTATTTTTACATAGCAAATAAAGTGTCGGTGTCGATAAGTATCAGAAACGGGAACGTTTTTGACATGTGGATATGGCTATTATATGAAGTGTCGGTGCATCGAAGCCTCCAGCTCATCCACCAGCACAACACTAGGTCACGAGGTTAGTGAATCAGACACATGTACGGAGCCCAGTCAGCAATCCAAGGCACACATCTCTAACAACAGCTCAGCCTCTAAACTGACACATCAGCCCCCCGGAAGTTTGACAATGATTTACCTAACATTAATTACCTAACGCCAAGCATTAAATGCCCAGAGCGACGAAAATAATCATTCTGTTATTTGTAAAATTACACTTGTAACCCTCCTCCTTTTATAAATAGGAAGGGGTGGTCACTGTAAAAGAGAGAGGAAGAATTTGCATGCAGAAACTCTATCGGAATACAGAGAGAGCATTGTACACTGTGAGAGAGCGCTTCCATTGTATCCAAAAAACAACCATTAGTTGATAATCAAAACCACCGTGGACGTAGGGGCCAACTTGGCTTTAGCTGAACCACGATAAAACTTCTGGTGTTTGTTGTCGTTTTTCTCTTCCATTATCTTTCTTTTCTGTTTTCTGCCATATTCTACTTTTAGTTAGGGGTGATATTGAACTAAACCCTGTTGATCGGATTTTGGTGTCAACATTTTGGCACTAGAGGAAGGGCCCCCACTGCATACTCTTCATTTCTTATCTCTGATAAGTTATCCTAAGCTGCTTTAAGCACAATGGTGAGAGGAAAAGCCACTAAGAGTACAGAAATCACTATTGGCCAACCCGAAGGTCAGAAACAGCAGTGGAATATAGCTGCCCCTACGGCTGGTGCCAATACCAACACAGCCTCCCTCATCCCGCACCAACTCACAGCGTTGATGAAGCTCAAACTTGGCAACAATGCCAAGAAGCGCTTGATTGGCATTAGGAGGCACTTGAGAACACCATGAAGGAATTGGTCGATATGGTCAGAGCCTTGGCCCAGGTGCACGTCCAAGGCACATCTAGACAAGGTGAAGTTATTACATCCAAGGGTGGATGTCATCAGCCAGGGCCTCAGCATGAAGGACAAGCTAGGACTGAGTGTTACCAAGCCAGTTCACTCCACTCATCTAACTCATGATTAAGGTCTGAAGCCTATCGAGTTTGAAAGGACAAGGGAGATGACCAATAAGGTGAAAGCTCACACCGAGATGAGAGCTCACATGAGACCAATTGCGAGCAAGACATGGACCATGATTCATTCAGTTGTGAGCACAGCAAGAGGCATAAGACCTCTGACTGATGTTCTCATAGCAAGCGAGATGAAAAGAGCCGGTAAACTTCTAGCCACCAGTCTAAGCGCTGAGACCTTATGATTGAAGAACTACTCCAGAGAATGGAATAACTGGAGAAGAACTCTGTGTCCTAGAGTAATTGAGAATCCCACGAGGAGAGAACTCCATTCTCCAGCATAATTGAGACAAAGCCCTTTCCTCATAGGTTCAAGATCCCAAACATCCCCCCATACAATGGGGATAGCAACCCTTACAGCCATTTGGATACTTTTAATGTCCAGATGGACTTGTAAACATCCAATTCGTTGGTAAAGTGTCGAGTCTTCCCTACCACACTCAGAGAGGTGCCATGGACATGGTTCAGAAGTCTCCCAGCTCACAGCATAAGGAGTTGGGAGGAATGTCAAACAAAGTTCCTTAACCAGTATAAGGCGTTAAAGAAGTAGCTCACCCCGTCTTGCCATTTACCGATGGTCTTCCAATAGAAAGATGAGTCACTCAGGGAGTATATCACTAGGTTCTAACAAGAAGTTAGCAATGTAGAAAACCCATCGGACGAGAGTATCCTCACAGTAATCTCAGCCGGACTCCAAAAAGATGGGAAGTTATATGAGGACATATACTAGTCCCCTGTCAAGAGCCTGGGTGAGTTCTATGAGCGAGCCGCCAAGGAGATCCAATGGGAAGAAACCTTTAGTACAAAGAAATCAAACAAGAAGGAGGAGACAAGTACCTCCAACTGAGGTAAGAAGAGAAGTGGATGTGGGAGCAACAAAGAAGGTCAAAAGGGGGGATCTGGAGGCCAAACTGTGAAGAACCCCAGAATGAATAGTTTCAACCTTGAAGTCGCTACGATACATATACCATCTTGTCGGATACTACAGACAGGATCTATACGATCGAGAGGGATAATGAAGATTTTGGCAGGCCCAGGCCACTGAAAGCCCCTATTGAGAAGAGGAACCGTAACAAATTTTGTGCCTATCATAGAGAAATCAAGCACAACACGTTAGATTGATGGGCATTAAAGGACACTATTGAGGACTTCATTAGGAGAAGCCACCTAAGAGACTATATGGTGAGATCCCTAAGGCAGTGACCCCTGTGTCCCCAGTAGCCTGTGTCGTAGCGTCACCAAACTCTAGAGCACGAGGAAGCACCCTCCATGAGGACCATCTTCACCATACATGGTGGACCTCACATTGCGGGCACTTCAAACCGATCACACGACCACTATGTGTGAGTGGTGGGCTGTGTCCTTCTAGCGAGTGATGTGGAACGTGAAAGGCTCGCCAAGAAGGCCAAAATAGCTTCAGACAGCATTTCCTTCTCGAAGGAGGATGCGTAAGGAATTCATTATCCTCACAATGATGTAATTGTCATTCGAGCAAAGATCGATAACGCTGAGGTGAGAAGGATAATGATTGATACTGGGAGCTCCATGAACATGATGTACAAGGGATGTTTTGACCAGATAGGCATCAGTACGAGTTAGTTGGATCCTTCACCTAAGCCCCTTTATGGTTTTAAGGGGGATGGGATACTCCTGGTGGGACGAATCAGGCTCCCATTCACTTTAGGGGACTTCGACAAGCAAGCGACTGTCATGGTGGACTTTCTGATTATAGATTGTCCCTCGACCTATAATGTGGTGCTGGGGTGACTCGCCATGAACGATTTCAATATGGTGACGTCAACCAGGACATTGACCATCAAGTTCTCGACCCCGAACGGAGTTGGATATGTGCGAGGGGAGCAATAGGTAGCCTGGCACTGGTACAAGGATGAGGTTAAACTCGGAGTTCAAGGGAAGAAGGTAAATGTGGTGTCCAGGGGAGAACCTCGGGCAATGAGCATAAAAGGAGTTAGCCATGACCTTGACTCTCGAGAGGTAGACACTAAGCGAGCCATTGGACCCATCGAAGAGGTCGAGGATGTGCAAGTAAGCAAGGCAAACAAAGAAAGATGCCTAAAGTTAGGGCAGTACTTACCACCCGATGTGAAGGCATGGTTGACAAAATTTCTCAAGGCAAATGTGGACGTTTTCACCTAGAACCATGACAACATGGCGGGTATTGATCTGAATGTAATGTCACATAGACTGAATATTGATCCCCAGGTGAAACCAATTTGCCAAAAGAGAAGGCTAATGACAGTCAAACGCTACGCGGCACTGAAGGAAGAGGTGGATAGCCTTTTGGTAAATAATTTCATCTGAGAAGTGCATTATCCCACTTGGGTGGCCAATCCTATCCTCGTAAAGAAAAAGAATGGGAAGTGGAGGATGTGTATTAATTTCACAGATCTTAATAAGGCATGCTCCAAAGATAGTTTCCTTTTACAGAGAATTGACTAGCTTGTAGATGCAACGGCGGGGCACGAGCTCCTTAGCTTCATGGATGCCTATTCAGGGTATAATCAAATCCTAATGGCCATGCAAGATGAAGAACATATCTCGTTTATTACTGATCGCGGGTTATACTACTATAAGGTGATGCCTTTCGGGCTTAAAAATGTGGGGGCAACTTACCAGCGATTAGTAAATATGATGTTTCAAGAATAAATTGGCAAGACAATGGAGGTATATATTAATGACATGCTGGTGAAGTCCAAATAGCTTGTCGATCAAGTCCGCGACCTAGAAGAGACGTTCTAGACCCTGAGAAGGTATCAGATGAAGCTAAACCCACACAAATGTGCATTCAAAGTGGCCTCAGGCAAATTCCTCAGCTTCATAGTCAATAATAGAGAGATTGAAGCGAACCTAGAGAAAATTAGAGCACTCCTTGATATGCGTTCTCCCACTAATCCAAAGGATGTCCAAAGCTTGAACGGCCAAATCGCTGTGCTCTGTAGATTCATTTCGAAGGCAACGGATAAATGCATCCTCTTCTTCAACGTCCTTAAAAAGGCGAAGAGGTTCGAATGGACCCTGGAGTGTGAGGTCATTTTTTAGGAACTCAAGTTGTACCTCAGATGAGCACCTCTCCTATCCAAACCAAAAGAGGGTGAGAGATTAACTGTATACTTAGGGGTATCCCAGCATGCCTTGAGCACGGCCCTAACATGAGAAGAGGGAGGAACTCAACTCCCTATTTACTATGTAAGTAAGAGACTGTTGGATGCTGAAACGAGATACTGACCCATGGCAAAGCTCATCTACTGCCTGGTTATCACCCTACTTCCAAGCCCACAACATCAGGGTCCTCACATAATTCCCGTCAAGGAAAGTCTTATAGAAGACGAACGCCTTAGAATGACTGCTCAAATGGGTAATAGAGCTCACCTAATTCGACATCGAATATAAGCCCAGATCAGCCATCAAGGGACAAGCACTGGCTGATTTCATCGTAGAATTCACAAGGCCCATGCAAGGGGAGGTGGAGATTCCTGAGGCCCCATGGTGGGAATTATATGTTGACGGGGTCATCCAATGACTAAAAGGCCAGAGCAGGGATGGTTCTCATAAGTCTGAAAGGACACAAAGTCTTCTGCACTCTAAGAGTTGGCTTTCAAGCCACTAACAATGAAGTTAAGTACGAGGCCTTGTTGGCAAGCTTGTGATTGACCAGGGAGGTGTGAGCTGAAAGATTAAAGATTTTTAGTGACTTGTAACTCATTATCTGCCAGGTGAAAGGTGAATACCAAGCTCAAGGGTCAAAGATGGTGAACTATCTCCAAAAGGTCCAAGAATTGTTAAGTTCCTTCCAGCAATATGAGATCAATCAGATTTCATGAGCCCAAAATATGCGCACTAATGCTCTGGCTCGTCTGTCCACCATTGAAGATCTCGATCTCATAGGAATGATCCCGATAGAGCTCCTTCCATCCCCAAGTATTGAGCAACAAGATGTCGTGATGGCGATTGTCAGAGCGCTTAACTGCTGCATGAATCCATTCCTAGACTACCTACAGAATGAAAAGTTACCCGAAGATAAACTCAAAGTGCTTGGGAGCTCGAGCAGCCAGATATTGCATTTGTGATGATGCATTTTACAAGAGAGGGTTCACAATCCCACTTTTGAGATACATAGATAGTGAAAACTACAACACTGTCCTGGAGGAGATTCATGCAGGTCATTGTGAAAACCATGCTGGGGGGCTGTCCTTGGTACAAAAAGCTCTTCGATAGGGGTTCTACTGGCTAACAATAAAGCGAGATGCTATAGCCCTTGTCAAGAGGTGTGATAAGTGCCAGAGGTTTGCAAAGGTGCCACGAGCTCCGCCAGCTTACCTAAAGTAAATGACCAGCCTGTGGCCATTTGTAATATGGGGAATAGACTTGATCAGACCATTTCCTAAGGCTTGAGGAAATTGCAAGTATGAAATAGTAGCCAAGGACTACTTCACCAAGTGGGCAGAGGCAAAAGGACTTGCTGAAATCTCATCTTCCAAGGTTGAAAAGTTTGTATGGAACAACATTAACTATAGCTTTGGAGTCCCTTAGCATATTGTCATTGATTATAGGACTCAGTTTACCAACGAGAAGTTCCTCAAGTTTTGCAACAACCTCAAAATCACTAAAAGTTTCACAGTCGTAGACCATCCACAAGCCAACGGGCAAGTAGAAGCCATCAATAGATCATCAAGAGGATCTTGAAAACCAAGTTATAAGCTAAAAAGGAGCCTGAGCAGATGAATTACAAACAGTGCTCTAAGCTGACAGGACTATGCCTTGCAGCTCTACAGGGAAAACCCCTTTTCAATGGTATACGGATGCAAGGCAATGATCCTAGCAAAACTTGAGGTCATGAAACAGTGAAGAATTGCTTTCAACCTAGAAGACAATGACTAGCTACTCGGAATAAATCTAGACCTCATGGAAGAAACGAGTGAAAGGGCTAGCCTCAGGATTGCTGCCTACCAATAACGTGTTGCGAGGCACTACAACTGCAATGTGCGAGCTCAAAAATTCAACCCCGGTGATCTCATCTTGTGTCTCGTTCTTCCTGGAGCACATTAGGATCGAACTGGGAAGGCCCATACCTTGTTAAAAGGATTGTGAGTGATGAAGCCTATCATCTAGCGGACATGAATGGAGTGGAGTTCCCCCAAGCTTGGAATGTCAAGCACCTTCGTCGTTATTATCAATAAGTATCTCGGCATATAAGAGTTGGTCCATTGTAAATGTGTATTTAATTCTTTGAATTCCTTATGGAATAAGTTTCGAAGAGAATTCTATGTATAGTGGTGTGTTATGCAATATAGTAACAATTGATATTGCATGTTGAATTCTTGTCCTAATATAAATAAGCAAACAATTTCGCATATTCAAGTATGAAAGTAACAAAGAGAGATATGTTCAGCTTTCATCACAATAAAATCATTCCATATAAATTGTCCATAAAGTCTATTACAGATCTTAGAAAAGAAAATCAAAGTTATAAAGTCTGTATCCTAAGAGGTCGGAGCCTCGGGAGTCGAGTCTCCATCAGGTTGGGGGTCAGAAGCTGGAGCATTAGGAACTTCAACCGCTGGAGTAGCATTAGCGACCTGCGTGCCACCTTCTCCTCGAATGACAACTTCAGCGAGAGGGGCTTTGATCTCGACACTTTGTCTCTTTGTTGAGGAGCCAGCCTTGACAGCTCTCTTTTTGTAGCAATCCATGGCCTCCAGAGCTTGAGGGCTAAAGAAAGAGAAATCCAGCTCAAGATGTTTCTCCCACAAAGTGTAGAAGAAAGCAGTACAAGTCTTGGTCCTCGTTTCCATGGTTGTTTCTGCCACCAATGAAGATGTCTCTGCTTTGACCTTAGCCGTTTCCTCCTTAGCGAGCTCAAGTTCTCTCTTTAGCGGTAGCTTTGGCTCACTACTTTACGGATCTTGCCTCCTCCTCGACAGTGTCAACCACTTTATCGTTAACTGTGCCTGTGACTAGGCCTCATCCAACTCTATCTTGGCTTTATTTAGATCATTGGTTATGAGACCAAGATTCAGCACAGCGGCCTCGCGACGCGCTATCTCACCAGATAGGGTAGCTTTCATTTCTTTGACCTTCTCTTTCAACTCTAGGACTTCAGCTATTAAGACCGCCAGCTCATCCACAAGAGCAGACTTCTCATCATCTTGGCTTTGGACTGGCTCCTTAATCTTCATCAGTGTCAGTAAGCTGTACGAGAATAAGCAACAAGGTTAGACTATGAAGCAAATAGAGTGACCAAGACAAGAAGCAATACTTACCACTAGGCTGTGATGAGCCACATATCCTACCAGCCTCTCGATAGAAAACTCTTCAGCCTCAAACACCCCAATCTTGCCACTAGACCCCAAGATCATACCTATGCTCTCAAGAAGGGTCTAAGCGTACTTATCCATCTTAGTGCCGGCCTTGGCCAATGGTGGCATAGCCTTGGCCTTCGGCGTAGCATGCTTGCGAGAGGCCGCCATCTTCTTCCCCTTCTTAACCTTTCACTTTTTGAGGGGAGGACCAGAAGAGATAGTGACGTCAATTATGGTCCCTTCTTCAGATTACAGTGTGGGGGCTGATCCTTGCGAGGGGACCATGATAGGAGCAAGTGGCTAGTCCATGACCATTAGAGTCGCATCGATCTTAGGGGTTGGAGACTGGTCTATAACAACCGAAGTTGAGTCAATCTCATGGGCCAAAGAGGCCTCTTCCTCATTGTCCGAAGGCGGTGTCCTCAGAATAAGCTCCGTTATTTTGTCATAATTATCAAAATTGGTGGGTCTAACCTCTGTTGCTTGACGAATTCCTATCTCCTTTGTAAGCTTAGTGTCCTTGGTAGGAGCGAACTTGTAATAACAAAGGAGACTCTTGTCAAACCTGAAGTTGTTCCCGAGATCGTTAGATGTCGTGAACTTGTCCAAGACCTCCAACTCCTTAGCCCCTAGTGTTAGCCTCTTATAGGTCTCATCTTCAAAATCAAGCAAAGGTCAGAATCAAGAGCAAATATCAAAGACCCACTAAACTCACTCACTCCCAATCTACCCACCTGGAATGAGAACAAAATCAAAATTTCTAAGGTAGCGCAATGAGGGGCATGAAATGTAGAACCAGCAAGACTTGTAACGCCCCACATTGGACTTCCCCTTGGCATCCCTCTTCGACAAGATGCTTTTATACAGCATCTGTCAAGCTGAGAGATAGTAAAGTCTATCCTCTAAGTTCACGCACCTGAGGTCGTATAGGTAGCACAGAGTTTCAGGTGATGGTGGTGGAAGGCTATTGCCCAAATGGATTAGGGCTAGTGAGATGAGCAAGGTATAGGAGTTTGGTGTGAGTTGGATGGGCTAAGTTTTATTTTGTTTAAGAAGTTGATAATGAAGGGTTGCATTGGAAATCTTAGTCCCATTGTGAGGTGCAGGAGGCCGATAGCAACGAAACCCCAAGGAGGATGGGGAGAATTGTCCAGAGCGGGAACCATGGCGTTGCATCCTTTAGGGATCTGGCATGTTTGGATTATGGATTGAATGTTGCAGAAGCACACAACTGATGTATGCAACTTGAATACCTGACGGTCGGGATGCTTCCTCATAATGGCCCCTTGGCCCTCGGTGTGGCCCAGACAGCCACTGAAGTTCGTAGCGACCTCTCTCCTACTTGAGGTCACTTCGTTAGTATGTTGCACAACTCCCACACTCTGGGGAGAATCTGGTTCATTGTCCTCATTCTTAATCAGATAATGGTGATGTGCATGACTTGCTCCCATCCACACAAAGAAAAGACTAGTCAGGTTACTGAGAGTGAATCGTACTGAAGGCTAAGACTAACGACCCCCTTACACTATAGGCCATGCACACCCTAAGTCACTGCATCAACAACCCAGACTCTAGCAAACGAAGGAGACACAACAACTGAATCCCAAGATCCCAAAAGGTTAAAAACAACATCCAAAAACCCTAAAGTCTACCAGCAGACTAACTACACCGATTTAGAAAAACCAAAGCATCTAAACAAGCTCAACCAATTAGCCCTATCATCTCTCAACCAGTTATGGTCAGATTTCCTACTAGCTATGAAACAAAAAAGTGAAGAAAAGTGCAAGGCTAGAGGAAACCTTGTTGGTGTATGCCTTAGAAACTAATCATGGGATGATTGTTTGTTTGCATACATTATATTACGTTTTAATGGCAATTCAATTATTATATTTTGTTATATCTACGTAAT
>JANHAO010016825.1:0-14205 GCA_026873985.1 Saraca asoca
GTTTTTTAATGATTTTTAAGTTAAGCTTCAGTTGCTTATTAAGCAACTATGTTGCTGAGTTGTAATTGTGTAGTTGCTTCACAGTAGTAAGAGTTGCTTAAAGTGGATTGCTTAACTTTAACAACTCTTTAAGCAACTTGCGCTGCTGGTGGTCTTAGCTTTCTATTTATGCCATCATGTGATTTTTTTAGTATTTATTTTCTTCTTTTGGTTTCCTAAGAAAGTTTTTTTCCATGAATTTGTTATCTTTTTTGTAAAACACTGAAGACACACAAAGCAAGGGCAAGAACAGAGGAAGAGAAAGTGATAGCACACCAGGATGCAAAGGCCAGGAAAGCTAAAGCAAAGATGGAGCTCCATGAAGCCAAAGCCAGGCATGCTGCTGACAAGGCAAGAGCCAAGCTAGCCGATCTTCCCGATGACCACCACCCCCCCCCCCCCCCCCCAATGCACCGCACAACCAACCACTTGGAGCAATTCCTAGGCCCGTAACCACTTCTCCAGCTTATACCCTCGGAGGAAACTATCAACCCAACAAGTACATTTAGATCTGTGTTTCGGTTCAAAGCTCCTTTTCTTTTAGTCTCGGGAGTTTCTGTTCTTGTAGACTTGTAATACGGAGGATCTCTGTTTTTAATATCGGTCCAATGTATCCGAGGATGCCTTGCATCCTTTTGTTTTAGTTAATGTTGAAAGTATGTTTCTGTGTGACGCTAAAATATTTTCTTCCAAGAACAAGTGAGGATTACAAGGTCATTTGCATCACATAAAGTACCGTTAGACACATTCATTTTAGCCGTGGTTTCACTTCATTGTATATTAGCAGAATCTGAAGTGAGTAGTATCTAAACAAGTAAAGTCACTGAGATTAGTTTTGCCAATCAGTAAATCAGATTCAATCAAAATATATAGTGAGTAGTAGTTAAAGACCACTTAAAAGATAGTGTTTCATTCCAGATTTGCAGGTTACCCCAAACCTGTAACAGGACAATAAAGTAGCCCCAGCATATGCACAAAAAGACTAAAACAGACGAATCAAAAGCCAGTTTCAATTTCTAACAGGATCTTTATACCCATTGCAATCTGCCTTGGTGTTCCACACACTGCTGTAGTTTCCCATCTGAGAGCATTTGACCCTTCACTTTGACTGGCCTTGTCGTATACTTCACTTTAAACCTCGCCATTGTTTTGTGATGATCTACTGGTTGGGCAGAGGTCGCTGCTGGAGGAATCTCATCTATGAATTCGTCTGCTACATCTCCATCTTCATCTATCCTAAGACGCTTTGCATACCATCTCAGACCCTGGTGAATGGAAGCATGAAAATCGATAAATATTAACCAACTGCTACCGGTAATTGACTTGACAGAGAAAAAATGATCCAAACCCTACAATTCTGTAGTGGGGACAGCCAAGTATATATGTGCATCAAAGGTAACAGGCAAACAGATATCGCAAGGGAAGAGATACACAGAAGGCCAACGAGCCAAGAAGAGCTGAAGTTCAAAATTCATGTCTACGGTGCACATAAATAATAAACTAAGGTACTGGAAAATTTTTAAACCAGGATATTTAGGCTCATACTAGGGCAACAGCATATGAGCAACCATTGAAGTGAATTCATTATGTGAATTATTAAGAACTCTATTAAGTACAAATACAATCTATATGCAAGAAAATGATATCTAGCTCTAGCTCTCCTCTTCCCTCTATCGTAAATGGGGGTCTTGCACCTTATCTTCAAATTTTTATTTTCCCAGCATCATACATACATTAAAGATAAGTAATGACTTTATTCGCACAAGGTCCGTATTAACAGGTTAGAAATAACATTATTCCATACTAACTGGTGCCACGATTGCTATGATTAGATAGGTGATCCAAAAACTCCCAACACAAAAGAGGGATTGAACTATGATCTTCACAACAAAGGGATTGAACTATGGTCTTCTGAATAAACAACACTACAAAAAGGTGGACTATTGTTCTAAATCAAAATTGTTTACAACCGTGGTTAAAAAGAATAGTTGCAAGTAACATTGTACATGTACAAGGACTTGTATAAGGTCTGCTGACAAATACTTGGATGCCAATTGCAAAAAACACAAGAAGCTATTTCTGAAATATATTCAGCTTGATATAGAAACCAATATAAAAGACATTAGCCTCTGTTCAGTAGCTACTCGAAAAGGCCTTGGTGTCTCCAATGCACATGCATAGAACTTTTGAATATCAAAGCAACTGGGAATCTGTTTATAGAAGACAAATTCCAATGCTTTAAGCGGTTTCAAGCAAATTGTTGAAGTTATTAAACTTCAAGCATATCACTAACATAATTCCAATATCATCTTCCAACCTATGACCTATGACCTCTACCGAACACACACCCACTCCAACCATCCAACCTTAACCCAGCTGGATGATAATTGTAATATCTAATCTGACAATAAAACATAATACTTTTAATCCCCATTTAGATTCAACAGATACGCAGCAGTATAGTCAAACCTTTGTCAAACCCAAAATACTTTCTACCCAAACAAGAGGTCGCACAATGTGACCACACCGAATCACTACGAGGACGCGATGGCAGTAATGATACTATATTCGTACTACATAAATCACAAGCGCCAGATGCACGGGGAAAAACACAAAATTTGCAAACAGAAGTCGAAACCCATCAAGAATTAAAGAGCAAATAGGGAAATTACGGACCTGAACACCGCCGTCACCAGATGTACTAGGAGCCAAAACAGGACCTAGGTGAGGACGATCAACAACAACCTGTTTTGTGACGCTAAACCCTTTTCGGGGAATCCCGGTATCTTTAAAACGATGGTGTAAACGAGATTGATCATCGGATTCGTCGTCGGCTTCATCCTTGGATTCCTGAATGTCGTCCTTTGCCAGCCCTAGCAACCCAGCAATCTTTTTGAAAAGACCCATTCCCAATGGAAGGGCAAATGAGAGCGAGAGGGAAAGAGAAACAAAAGGTGTGACTGAGAGATCCACTCTTAGAATAAGCTTTTAAAAACTCAAAGAACAGAGAATTGAAGAGAGATCTTGATGAAGCAGACACGAAGAGAGAGTGAAGTCTAAGGCTAGCGTAGAGAGAGACGGAGACGCTCGACTGGGTCTTCGTTTAAGGTTTCGATGTGTGTTTGCACGGAAAGAAAGAAAGATAGAAATGAAAAACATCACCTTTCATTTCCAACCTTTCGCTCAGTTGGTGCTCAGTCGTGGCTGCGACCCTTTCGTAATTTTCTCGTTATTTTTCAATAGTTTTGCCTTTTCCTCGAACAACAAATGAGACTCTTCATTCATTATTCAAAATTATGATTTTTTTTATACAGAATTATACTTGAAGTCTAGAGACAATTTTATTGAGACGAGAAGTCCGGCAAGTTGTTTATGTTTAAGATTTTTTCAAGTACATTTTATGCAATTTTCATTAGTCACTTGGTGCAACAATAAGTGTACATATTTTTTTGTTCAATGCATATTTGTATTTTTCACATTATTCTCACGTGTTAAGATATGATTTTATAATAATTTACCCTACATCGGACAAGAAGAATATGATCGTGCATGAGTTGTTTCCTTTTGAAAGGAATACTACTAAGGTTGCAATTTTACTTTTGAGAAAGGTGCATTGTAGGACTCGAGCGAGACCAACCCAAGAAATATCAATTACAGAAAGCATCACTCTAAACATAATCATTACAACACAACAAAGTGTATTAAGAAAAGGCAAGAGCAAAGAACAGAAGTATACAGAAGGTAAGGGAGAGACTTTATCAATTAAAGGGTATAATACAAAAGCAGGCCTTTTCAACAAAAATACAAATCTGAATATTCACTCGAACAATCGTATGGACATCGCTGTATGATGAACAACGCCTCAAACTTTCATCTTCTTAACAGAGACTGCGACAATAACTGAATGACTAGCTTGAACTGCGCCTCATTATATAATATTGCTTAATTCTCCACAAATCAACTCACGTCTTTCTTTAGCACCTAATCTCATAAGATCCTGCTTTAGTAATATATCGAACCCACTCAACCGTGTTGTAACCACTCTTCTCCCATACCTGCAAAGGGTATATTAAGATCAAGCCACCAATTTCTAAGAAAATTCAAACAAAAAGAAAAAGTCAGAATGGATGCCAAACCTTGAGAAAACGGACACGCAAACCAGATGCTGTGAACATGGGAACCTGCATCAACAAATACAAAACAAGTTGGTCCACCTACCAAAAGTCATCCTGTAACCCTTCATCCTTGAACTTTGCCTCACAACAGAGGCCGATATCATAGAGCAAAGGGTGAAACATCCATCCATATTAAGCCAAACATTAGACTATGTACAAATTCAGCACCAATGAAAACAAAGCACACAGAAAGCAAGTAGTCATAAGTTGCATGTGCTTTAGCAAAAACTGTTAAAAGACAATAAGGACGTGCCAGCTCATTTTCATAGTTTTAGTTTAAGAAACTGAACAAACCTGAAACTCCATTTGAATTGGTGGTCTAGTCCAAGATTTCTTTTCAGCCATTGTGGAAATAAGTTCAACTTCTGCACTCAAGGTAGGCTCAGTTTGCCCCGGAAATTTCCTAATCCTTGAATTAAGAACACAGATATTAGAACAACTATTATACTGCAACAACAGTCAATTAAAACTAATTTGCTAATTACATATAGACATGGGAAATTATTAGATGTACATTGGCTCTTAGTCTAAAAAGGAAACCACAGTCAATCAAAGCTACATTTGATGACTCCATTAAAACATTCATAGAAATTGAAGCTTCTTCACATAACTATAATAATTATAATAAGGTGAGACACTTACTTCCAAACCAAACAATCAATAGCTGCATTATATTTTGCTCGTCCAGATGTAACTGTGAAACTTGTTTTTGCTGTCTGTTTCGGCACAGGGATTTTGACAACAACTCCAAGAGCAAACATTTTTGCATTGAAGACACTCTTTACCTGAAAAACATTGTAAAAATACTTCAATCCAGTGGCAAGGTCCCAAACCTTCAAAGGAATGGACATCTAACATGTAAAACTCCAAACCTTAACATTTACTTCCATCCGTGTTCGACCAAGTTCCTTGATGGTTGGCAAAACTTTGAAGGGAAGATTAACACCCTCAGTAATACGATACCTATCCAGTTATGATGATATTAGCAGATTAAGACAAAAATAAATGGCAATTCTCACGCTTTAGAGATGAAAGCAACCTCACATTGCTAGTATTTTTTAACGTCAGGTGATACATAATGGTAGAAGTTTAAAAAAAAAAAAACCTCATCGGAAATAAAAAGGAAGCTTGAATCTTCCATTATATGAATATTATGCCCCAGTAGACAAGTATCAATTAATCTTGTAAATTATCAATAGTGTGAAAAGGGAGAAAGAATTCCAATAGCAAATGGAAAATAGCCCAGCAGACTGAGTGAACGAAGCTTCAACTAGGGTTCCAGGAAACTATGAGTTGCATGAACATAACTGATATCCTACTGAAGCATGTAGTTACATGTTTAACATTGATTTGCAGAATTAAATAACAAGTGAGATAATATTAAAAGATAAGACTTACTTCATTAGTTCAAATTCACCATCAGGTGGCACAAAACTCACAGTCTTCTCTGAGTTGAACCTTGTCAAATTTACACATTGATGGAAAGTGACATCATCAAGCTCAATAGTTTTTCCACTGCAAAAATATATCATTCTCAATGATAACATTACAGGAGAAGATATACACAACTTTGACATGCAATCACTTGGGGAAAAAAATACTAGAAAACAGAAAAGTAGGGAAAATGGGGATAAAATGTGCTCCACAAAAAGCAACCTTTTAGTAGGACGGGATTTGAGTTGTGACTCTTTCTCAAGGCCAATCTTGTCATTCAAGCCCAACTTCAAATCAGGCATTCCAGAAAGGAAACACTTCATGAGAATCTTCCCCGTTACATCACACCGCAGAACACTACCTAAAATTACAAAGCTGTTAGCAGGCACTTTAGCAAAAATCAACACATATAGAAGCTACATTCATGACCCACCTTTTGATGACATGAGAAGATTCACACTTTCCACGATGTCTAAGAAGACCTGTAATAGGTCACTGTTATAATAGAACGGCAATGATCATAAAAATCAGATGTGATCATGTGATATGGTATAAAATTCACCTCGTTCTTTTTGTAAACAAGGCCTTCTCTCCGCCAACCAACAGCTCCAGTAACTTGTAAAGTTGCATTAGGAACAGGTCTATCTGTAGGCTGTTTTTTTATTCCATCATAGCACCCAAAATATATCAAAGCAAAGGATTAAACAAGATAGTCAACACTCAACAGTCAGTGAAAATATATTAAGATAATAGTTAATGCAACGGCATGTATAAACTAACCTTGGTTGAAAATGGGGAACGCACTCCTTCCTGAGTAATGTAAAGCTTTAAAATCTCCGGAGAAAGATTTTGTGGGTAACCAAAGTCCATAATTTCTGCACATACATGTACAAATTAATCATTCACCCATATATAGTACTAACATTTCTCCTTTTCAGAAAAAACTTGTCTTTCATCGTTACAAAGGGAAAACATATTTTTTCAAACTCCTATAAAATGATTAGACACACAAACAACACAAGTATGTTTTGCTTGATAACTAATACTTGTGTTGTTTGTGTTTTTCTTGTCTCAAGTTGTAGATTATATATATATATATATTTATATATTTTCCCAGCTGGAAGTCTGTTTGAGTCATCTGTATGCTTATTTAGTTATTTTATAATTTTAGCACATGTAAATCATAGAAACATTTAGTAAGGCATACAATCATGCTCTTCCAAATATAATTTTTCACTTGCAGAAACTTAAGCAAAGATATGAACTTGGCTGCAACTGCAATGTATTCTAGCTGACTAGGTCAACTTTTTAATTTAAGGAAACTATCTTAAATTCCATGCAACAGTAAATATCAACAATAATTCAGTACAAAACAATATGAAAGCATGAAGAAGCAGGGAATTGGATTCTAATGCCATACAAATTACATACCATCCAGAAGCTCATAAATGAGAACAAAATTATTGCGAATTGCATCCTCATCAAAAGCCCCACCAAAATAAGATTTGAATAGTGCAACAGCCTGCAAGGGAAAAGAGGAAGTAAAAGTATCAGCTACCAAAACTACCAATTTTACTATCAGACAACTCAATCACAAAACCTTCAGCTCAGAAAAGTTGAGGGAAGCTGGAAGAGAAATAAATTTCACACAATCATCATTAGAACGAAGTTTGAGTGATAGTTTAAATTATTTAATGGACAAAGCCAAGTCACAAGTAGATGTTTATTACCTCAACAACAAACTTGAAAGCACATGCTACATTAGCATTGCTGCTGACAACAATTACAATGTAGACGTTGCTAATCCTCATGTAAAAGAATGAGCAACCACCAATCTGCCTCACAGGACAAGTGCCGAGTTCTTTTGTCTGCATTATATGTGTCCGAAAAGCATCCACCATGTTTCCCCTGTAACAATATATTGTTAGCAGACACAATACAAGGCACCATTAAGTCACAAATGAACTTCGAACAGCTCACAAGCCAGCAACACTCCTACAAGCCCACACAATAAAGAAAAAAAAAATGCAATTCTAGGCAGAGCTTCACCAACTGGAAATAAGAAGTACCAGACAAGCAACACTATTTTAAAAATGGAAACCATATCCCACATTCAAACTTCAATAAAAAGATGCAAAATTGATTTATTAATGATGATCTATATGCAACCACGACGGCGCACACACATTAAACCACAAATAAGTATGGTCAATCCTTGTATTGCAAAAAATGAAGATAAGTCATTGCTCAAATTCTCTTTCATAGCATCCTAAGATCACCAAATTAGCAGCCATAAATAAAGTAGAGAAATGGAGAGAAGGAAGACTACCCAACATCGTCGCGATAGAGGCGATTGATGAGAACGTCGCCTCGAAGGTTTAAGAAGTATATAGCGGATGCAGCCACCGGCATCTCGGATCCGCCGTATTGACTCACGAATTTGGAGATCAATCAGAAATGCTTCAATTCAGATCAGATCTACGGGTTCCAGTCTATAGGCTAGACCATGTGAACAAAATCAGAATAAGGATTGAAAAAAATGCAGGCTTTGTAATGAAACGTTGGGGTTTGCAGTCAGCGGATTTGGCCTCGGAATACCCTTTTACCAATGCCCTTCCATGGCACGTGCGTCCTGCTTCTCTCAGTGTGTGTTTTCTAAAAAAACATTGTTTGCTTTTAGAAAATTTAAAAGAAAATGATAAATAAAAATATATTTAAAAAAAATGCTAAAATGAATAATTTTTTTTCTTTTATTTTACTAAAACAACGAATAAATTTTATTCGAATGAACATCAAAGTACAATACTTTGAATTTTGTTCTTTTGCGAGGTACAATCACGAGTTTTTTATGATTCACACATTTTCTAAAATACCAAATATCTTAATCTTAGTTTCTTATGAATGATTAACAAAATTTGCACTTTATTTGAACACTTTTTTAAATAATAAAAATGATAAATTATTTAATATATATATAATATTTTATATTTAAATCATATTGTAAAAGAAAAAATTTAATGCAAAAATAATGTCATTACATCACTAATAATATCATTAGTACTTAATTTAAAATATAATTATGTAAATAAATATCAATTTTCAACGCACCTGTCCTGGACTTAAAAAGCTCACGAGAGATTAATATATGATCTTGAGTTATTAAATAATTATATCTATAATTACATGACATAAATTCTGTGAAATTGCTTAAGTTGTTGACCTCAGTCAAATAATCAAATGTCATATTGGTTCCAACTCATGACTCCTTGGTTTTCATTTATAGTTTATTCAATTTTTAATGGAATTGAGATATTCTTGTTTCTTATTTCTAATTAGATATTTTTCTTACTTTTTTGTTGAGCTTTATTTGTACCTACAACCATAGATAATATTTTGATATAGTTTAACAGTAATTGATATTAAGCTTTATTGCAATTTTAATTTGTATTTAAATGAAAAATAATTTTAAAAAATTAAAAGATTTATAAAACTATTTAATTTTTAGAGAAATATGATAGATTAATTGTTTCTTAATTCAACAATTATTAACTCATATAAATTTAATTGAAAATTAACAAAAATAAATATTAAAATTTGTTTTAAACTGAAATCAAATAAAACTACAAAAAGTAGCAAAATAATTTAACTATTATTAAAATAAATGTCATTGCACACACTACTTAGTGAAAATCCTAGCAATCAATGAAGTTGGCGAGTTTAACATGTCAAAAAGATTGTTTTTAATAAAAATATTTGAGATACAAACACCATCTTCTATGTTGGACAAAATCTAATCTAATTAGATATTATTATTATTATTATAAAAGCTAAAGCCCAATAATATTAATATTAAACAACAAATTCCGGAAAAAGGAGGGAAACTATAAATCTAAAACCCTAAAATTCTAAACCCTCTTAAAATGAAGCTGAGCTCCCGGTTTTTTAATTTCAGTCCTACTCGTTGTCTTTCTGTCGTAGACACACACACCCCCCCCCCCTCTCTCTCTCTCTCTCTCTCTCTCTCTCTCCAAAGTAAGTAGGTTTCCACTTTCAAGGAGATGATAACTCAGTGAATCCCAAGAACCTACATTTTGCTTGCAATCTCCGGAGTTCAATTACCTCCCCACTAAACCCCCCAGAATCCTTTCTTTTCTTCTATACCTCTTGATCTGCTCCAATGGATTCTCGTGAACCGCCTCAGCCTCCGCCACCCCTACAACAACAAGCGCAACAACCGTCAGCGGCGCCAAACATGATGATGGGACCCAATTCGTACCATTCCACCATGCCCAACCCCAACACTTCCTCCATGATCAGCCCCAATTCTACGGCCGCGATGATGGCCCCAAACACCGCACGATTTCCCTTTAGCTCTGTGGTTCCACAACCCGCTGCTCCACCGAAGCCCTCGGAAGCTCTTAACTCTACTAGTCCTTATGATGGGTCTTCGTCTGCGTTGAGGCCATGTGGATTTAGCATTGATTCTCAGAAGAAGAAGAGAGGCCGGCCGAGGAAGTACTCGCCGGATGGTAACATTGCCTTGGGTTTGGCTCCCGCACCTATATCTTCCTCTGCCGCGCATGCAGATTCCAGTGGCACGCCATCCACGGAACCTTCTGCAAAAAAGAGCAGGGGAAGGCCTCCGGGATCTGGAAAGAAGCAGATGGATGCTCTTGGTATTTGTCATCTGTTATGAAAGAGTTTGATCGTTTGCTTTGATTCTTGCGCATTCTGAGAAAGAGACTAACTTTACTACTGTTGCGCAGGAGCTGGAGGTATTGGTTTTACTCCGCATGTGATCTTGGTGAACGCCGGGGAGGTATGCCATAGGAACTGCAGATACTGGTTTATGATTGATGGTTTTATTGGCTACAATGTGCTGAATTGCAAGCTTTTAGTTGTTTTCACTTTTTGATAATTGTGTGGAAGAGAGGCAAATTTAATGGATTCTGTTAAGTGATGCCCCTCCTTGGGTAAATGGATGTATGGCAAAGGTATTGAATTGTGCTAACTTAAGCGAGGCCCTAAATTTGGTAAATGGATCTCAGGCTCTCAGATCAAAGCGTGCTGCTACTGAGGGGGTAAAAACATTTATGCTATATTTTCCCCCTTTTTGAAAAAAGAAAAAGGTTTAAAAAGACTAAAATTTTGCCTTTGTATTTTGTAAATTGCAATGTTGGTTAAGGTAAACTATTGAAAAATCTGATCGGCATGATCCAACTGTGGCCGATAACTATTGCCAACATCTTTTGCTACAGTGAGAAGGGGAGAGAATAATTATAGCATTATAATACTGATGCTCCTTTTTCAAGCTTCTGTTGATCATAATTTGACCTTGTATTGTTAAATGATCTGTTTAATGTGGATATTTCTGTACAGACTGAAACAGTGCAATAGATGTTTTATGTGTGGTTGGTTGTGTGATTAAATTAAATTATTTAATTTATGGGATGAATTTGCTTTATTTATTTAAAAGCAATCTTTTTCAAGTTTCTATTGGAATGCTCTGATGGGGGCTGCTATTGTTACATGTTTTCTCATCAATATGCTTCTGTTATTTGTAGGACGTTGCGGCAAAAATTATGGCCTTTTCTCAGGAAGGTCCTCGTACAGTTTGTATTCTTTCTGCTAATGGTGCAATCTGCAATGTCACCCTTAAACAGCCCGCAATGTCTGGTGGTACAGTAACTTATGAGGTACAGTCTACATCCTTGTAGAATCCATTAGATGTCTGTAATATCAAGGTATCTTGTTCATACAATTATTCAAATGATTTGATGAAGTATGACACTTGCTATGCAAATTCCTAATAGTAGGACTTGTCAACAAGCACATGAAAATCCATGTATTCAGTGTTTTGTTTGTATATAGCTGGTCCCTTGATGATTTAAATACGAGGGTATCTGATCTGCTAATATTTTTTAGGATTTCAGAACACATTGATTGTGAACAATGGCAATAGGCCTCATCATTTTGGAAGAAGCTTTGGTGGATACTTAAGGACCTTGCTGTGTGGCACTAGTTATGTAGGAATGACACTTGATGACTGTAAGGATGAGACAACTGAATGGAACAAATTTCTTTGTTTTCAATATTGAGCAAGGGTCAAATTTGGCAGCATCCTAGGTTTTGCTTCATGTCTTAATTCTGATATTGCTGAATGCTAGTTGTTTGACACATGGAAGTTGAATATTTGAATGCACCATTGTACTTACAGGTGTTTATACGGTCACTATTCATCACATGATGCCATTTGACTTTGCAGGGGCGATTTGAGATTATATCTCTGACAGGTTCTTTAACGCAATCTGAAGAACATGGTGGTCGTAACAGAACAGGTGGTTTGAGTGTGTCTCTTGCAGGGTCTGATGGACGGGTTTTGGGTGGTGGAGTTGCTGGAATGCTAACTGCAGCATCACCTGTGCAGGTATTGCTCTCAATTGTAGAAAATATACATGAATTAGAAACATTGAACATGTGATGAAATTCACTGCCCATATATAGATGTTTCAAGAGCCCATTTTGTGTGTCAACAAAACAAACTAATTTTTTTCCCTGTTTACTGTTTTAATCTATTAAAAGGTCATAGTGGGTAGCTTTGTTGTGGATGGGAAAAAGCCAAGCTCAAATCTCCTAAAATCTGGTCCTTCTTCAGCACCAGCATCCTCGCAAATGTTAAATTTTGGTGCGCAAATGACTCCATCCAGTCCTGCCTCTCAAGGGCCTTCCACTGAATCTTCTGATGAGAATGGTAATGGTCCTTTTAATAGGGGTCCTGGCATCTATGGCAATGCTAATCAGCCTATCCATAGTATGCCAATGTACCATCATCATCCACTATGGGCTGGCCAAACTCAGCAATGAAGAAGATCCTCTTTCAGATTTAACAGTGCAGGTGCAACAGCAGGGTATTTGCATCATGATGATTGTTCAGATTAGTGGCTGGAGGCCAATTCCGAAATGCTAACATGCATTGTGGATGACTGTTGTGAAATTAGAAGAGTCTATCTAGTCTAGGCTAAATTTAGTTATTAGGATTTTTTTTTTTCTTCATAATTGAAACCAAGTCTTTTGATGATAGCTGATGGTATGTTACCCGTTATCCGGATTCTGTCATTTGAATTGGCGTTTGTATGTATTTCGGCTTCCGTTCATGTAGCAGGCTCTATTGTGTATAGCCTGTTTGATATGGCTTAAATCAAAATCACCAATGAAATACTTAATAGGTTTAAGAAGCTTGAGATGTGTAGCTGTCCTCAACTCAGTTTAAATGTTAATTAAACTCATAGCCTTAAAGAATTGTATTTTACAGAGCTAATTGTGAGGTAGCTTGGTATTTACCATCAAATAATCCCAAGGAGCTGAGCTAACCCTATAGAAAGTTCTCCGTCAAATCATATGTATCACGAAAGTGATTCAAGATTTTTGACTAAATACCATACCATTAGTAGTATTGGTTTTTTTATTTTTTAATCTTTTTTTTTTTGTAGAATTTTAGTATTGAATAGAGGTAAAAAAAAAAATAGCTCTTAAACCTATTAGATTTCACCCAATTAAGACACGTCAATTTATGATTTAAACGTGTAGAATAATTGATGGCGTGAAAATTAATTAATTAACATGATAATGTTATTTTTCTGTCCATATTTAATTAACGTGTGTATAGTGACATGATACTACACCTGTAAAAAAATTATTTTGATTGATAAGACAATAAATTAATTAAAAACATATCTTAATTCTACTTTTAAAAAATCACAAATAATACATCCGGAATTAAATTTTAATTTTAAATATATTTATGTGCAAGTAATTAGATCAACATCAATCACCTAATACGATAAATGTTTGAATAAATTTTTTGGTAATAAATACCACGACTTTTACAGATAATACTTACTGGTGTTATAGCAAAGCAAAATAATTATTATTATTTTAGATAAAAACCACTTTTGTTTATGCATTAAGTTAGGCGGATACAGTAAAGAAAATGTGGAGAGGACAAGCATACCCGAGTGGCATTGGTACTTACAAAGCCCACTGATTCAACGATTTTAGAGTTATTAAATCTTCAAACTATTGGTTAAGTATCAAGGTTAAATATATGCGCATCTTCTTAGTATTATAAAAGTTGTGAAATCCATCATCATTTAAACATTATTATATAAGAAATGTCTTTCTCTTATCAATTTCACTTATCAAGAAGAAAAGTGAAAAGAACCTTTAATTTTTTTTTATTTCTTTTACTTTTTTTTAATTTAAATCATAAATAAAATTTTTATATTTATCTATTTTAAGAATAAATTGTCTACAACTAATTTTTAATTTATTTTTTTAATTATATTGCTCATAATTTATTGAATTATTAATTTAATTTTGAAAATTTCTAAATTATCAATTAATATTTTAGTTTTTATTTTTAATATTTGAATTATTTATATATTTGAGTAATATAATTTTGATATCCAATTAAATATTATTGAAATAATTTTCAACTTAAAATTTGATAGTATTATATTTAAATATTTAATATTAAAAATAAAAATTAAAAATATTT
>JANHAO010016826.1:0-14207 GCA_026873985.1 Saraca asoca
TGCTAAAATTATGCATTTTCATATTGATTTGTATTATAGGAAATGATAATGCCATTTTTGTATGTGATGTATGAATATGAAAGTGATTTAGCTGGTTCATGTATTTCTATATATGTTGCTTATCCGAATAATAAATTTCTTGCTATATAATATGTTTAAAATGTTGATTTGAAATTCTAGATTCATTGGTAATTTCTTAGAAACCTTCAAGTGCATTTGTGATTAGTATATGTGTGGAGGAATAAGGTTGGAGAGATATGCTATGTATGGTGCAATAAGGTAGGATGGAGATACGTGCTACATTTGATATTAAGCTGGTTGCCTATAGTAAATTACTTTTGGATCCTAATGGTAAATGAATACAATAGTAATTACAAATATCTTATTATTTTGAGATCATGGTTGTTTATTTCATTTTATCAAATATCATATTTTTATTTACTTGATTTTCATATCAGATTATAGTTTTCATATGTAAATTGAGATTAAGGCTATAAAACGAGTAAGCATATCTCTACGGGCATATTTTATATTTATGTATATATACTTTTGAACATAGTTTTTAAATGGGATTTTTGAGTGATCATGGGATTGTTTATTCACTGAGTTTCAATAAAACTCACTCCTTTCTTCTTCATATTTTTCAGACTTAAAAGATATTCCTTCAGTTGCTCTACACCCTTCTGATTTCATATATGCTCCTTGACCGAGTGGATCGTTGCTGCGGAGATTAAAGGTATATGAATGGTGAAAATCAGTGGTAGTTGGTAAGGTTGTATATGTATGTGTTGTGCGTAATTACTGGATGCCCAGTAAGATGTAAATTGTATAGTCTAGGCCACTGATATTATTATATTATTGTACAAGTGGTATAGGGCATGTAGCCCTTGTATTGTTTTGTAGGCCTGGAGGCCAGGTGTCCAGAAAACAGAGAAAATTCTGCTGAATTTTCTTCAAAAGGGATATATGCATTTTTAGATAGTATTGGTTAATTGTATGTCATTGTTGCATTGTAAGGCTAGTAGAGGGCTTTCTAATAGTAACCTTCTATGCTGATCACGTTCTATGGATTGGGGCGTGACAATTTCTTTTAGGCCACTACCATTATCGAACACACAAATCGTACTATACATCTAGCTATGTTACCATTCTGTACAATGGCTAGCCATGCAATTTTATTCAGTCCCTAAACCACTTTACCTTGCCTGCATGGCTATATAAAGCCACCTAGTACACTCCCAAAACCCTAAGACGTATTATTATAAGCTCTTTGCCTATGCCTTTACTGGCTTTAGCATCAAAGTGTCTTTTGATGATCTTTGATTGTCATCACTGGTGATTTCTCTTTGTGCAAGCCATCGACACCATCCCTTGTAGCTAAGAGCCTTATCATTGGCATCATTTATGACTTTTCTTCCACCTTGCTTAGAAAAGTTTAAACCTAACAAATCCCTAACCTTTTCTCTTGCCCTAAAAGCCACCCTCACCACTTAAAAATAAGTCATTTATTTGCAAGTTCTACCCATAATGATGGCAACCACTGTACCCCATCCCACTATGATCAAACTAACTTAACTAGCCCATCACCAACATTGTAGCATGATTGCTAACTTGGACACTAAGCTTCAACAGCAAGCTTTCATAATTGAGATTCACCAATTACAACAAGAAGTGTTGCACCTGAGACAACAAGAAAATGGCATGGATGAGAGAGTCCAAAATGAACAATAGCAGTAGCAATAACACCAGCACAAAAATCGATAAGATGAATAGTATAACCCACTGAACCTTAGAGAAGTTGCCTGCTAGCAGTTCCACTACCATGAACAGCAATATGGACCATACTAGGGCAACTGCCAGTAACCCCCCACCTAAACCACCATCACCAACTTAAGAAAGTCATCTTTTTACTTTAGACATCATAGCAACTCATCTAACACCCAACTTTAAAGCCTTTTCCTATATTAAGAAGTATAATGGAACCACTGACCCCCAAGACCATCTTAAGTCCTTCAAGGTAGCAATATTTCTATCTAGTATCCCAGATGTCATAATGTCTCGAGCTTTCTCCGCCATCTTAAAAAAGACAACTTTGAGATGCTTTAACTCACTTACCCCAAGGTTTATTTCTTGGTCCTTATAGCTAGCCAAAGTTTTTTTAACCTATTTTGTCATATGAAAACCTCTATCGCCCTTGTCAGGAAAGTATGAAGTATTTCCTTACCTATTTCAATAGAATTGCTTTAGAGATAAAAGATTTGCCTAATGGATTCATCATTCACGCGATTGTCATTGGCCTCCAGCATTGTGATTTCTCACAGTTTTTAACAAGGCGCCCCACCACTATAACGGCCAAACTCCTACAGCGATTAATGAAATTCATTAATGCAAAAGAAGTCGAGCACACCAAGACCACAACCTAATTAGTGTAGTAGAAATTATGGTAAAAGGATTTACAAGCATAGAATCTTCAACTAATGCAAGAAAAAAGGCTATCTGGGAGATTATGAACATAGACACCAGCAAAAAGGCGAGAATCAAAAAGTCATCCCCAATCATCTTTTTTTTTTTAAATGAAAACTATGATGACATCATCAATAATCATGATAACCTTATGGTTATAATGGCCACCATTCACAACTGGACGATAAAAAAGATCTCGATCAACTAGGGGAACTCGATTGATATCCTTTATAAATATGCTTTCATGCTACTGGCAATTCCTCGCTAACAACTAACATCGTATAATGGTTCTCTTATTGGCTTTTTAGGGCAATTAGTAAATGTGAAAGGAAGTATAGCACTACAAGTAACCCTGGGTGAAGGCAAGCTACAAAAAATGTGAATGTTAATTCCCTAATCATAAAAAGTCAAGTTTGACTTACAACGCCAACTTGGGGAAGACCACCCTAAACAAGGCCAAGGCCATTATGTCTACCCCTATTTACTAATGAAATTTCCTATAAACGAAAGTGTTACATGAGTTTAGGCGGATCAGAAGGTCACTCCCTGGTGTTATTACAACAACTTGAAAAAAGAAACAGTGACAAGTAAGAATAACAAGTTATCGTTGCTAGTTCCAGTGAAAATTCTAAAGTGTAGGAAGGCTTTAACAATCGAGGCAATAGATCCTAGGGACAATGGATGGTGATAGGTAAACCTAAAATTGGAGGAAAAGTTAGAAGAAGTCCAGAATTTTTATCAAGATGATGGAAGGATAATTCAATTTGGCATGAAACTGCCATCGAGCTTGAAGGAGGCTCTTGTCATGCTTATCAAAGGGAATATTGAAGTTTTTGCATAGACAACTGTGGATATATCAAGAATAGATCACCATATCACAATCCGTATATTAGCTGTAGACCCAAATGCAAAAGTGATTCAACAGAAGAAGTGTAACTTTGGGGTAAAGAGGTAAAAGGGTATTGAAAGTGAAGTCACCAAGCTCCTAATAACGAGCTTTATTAGAAAAGTCTAGCACACAACCTAATTATCACATGTGGTCTTTGTTAAGAAGGTGAACAGGTCATGGCATATAAGTATGGACTTCACTGTCTTGAACAAAACATGCCCCAAAGATTGCTTTCCTTTCCCCTGATTGATTAACTTGTGGACCAGATGTCTAGCTATAGCCTCCTTAGTTTCCTAGACGCTTTTCAGGGATACAATTAGATAATGATGGATGAGCAAGACAAAGAGAAAACAATGTTCATCATAGATAAGGGTACATTCTATTATAAAGCGATGCTTTGTGGGCTCAAAAACACCAAAATGACATACCAAAGAATGATGAACAAGGTATTCACATAACAAATCAGAAAAACCTAGAAGTCTATATTCATGACATGCTCATGAAATCAATTGGACATGAAGCCAATCTGGTAAACCTACAAGAAACTTTCACGACATTAAAAAAGAATAATATGAGAATCAATCCTAACAAATGTACTTTTGAAGTATCTACTAGGAAGTTCCTAGGCTTTATGGTCATACAATGAAGAATAGAGACAAATCCAACCAAGTATATGGCGATTCTTGATATGCAAACTCCTAGAAACCTAAAAGAATTGCAACGAGTTCAATCCTTTTTAGGAAAGAGATAGGTGATCAATAATCAATCTATTTTGTGAATAGAGTGTTGTATGTGTCAGACTACATTACCAAAAAGTTAAGAAACTAGTTTATGCATTACCAATCTCGTCGAAGTGCCTCAAACAGTACTTCCAAAGCCATCAAATAGTGGTCAGAACCGAACAACCTTTGTGTTAAGTCCTTGAAAAGCCAGATATCATTGAATGACTAGTTAGTCGGTACATCAAAATTAAGTCAATACAACATTAAGTACGAATCCAGAAAGGTGATCAAGGTGATCCTGGAATAATCCATTAAATTTGAGTCCAAAGTTACAAAAAATCAGTTAGAGTACAAGGCACTCATCATTGGATTCAAGCTGGCCAAGGAGGTAGGCCTTAAAAGAACAAAAGTGCACAATAACTCTTAATCGATAATGGGGCAGATAAATGGCACCCACAAAGTCAAGGTATCAAGATTAGCCAAGTATGCTAAGAATGTTAAACACCTCATAAATGGCTTTGAGCATAGCAAATTGGTTTATGTTTTCTATGCCAAAAATGATCGGACGGACACATTATTTAAGGTTGTCAACGCCAAAGTTGCCATTAATAATAAAACAATCTTCCAAGAGATACTTTATAAGGCAAGTTTGGAAGATGATGAAGCCATGTGCATTGATAAATTGTAATGCTAGATGGACCCCACAATGTCAAATTTGAAACATGTTTAGCTCCCCCCTAAGAATTAAGAAGCCAAGAAAATAGTTAGGCAATCAATGCCATATTATCTCCTTGATGGGCAACTCTACAAAAGAACTTTCTCTCTCTCGATACTAAAATATTTCAACGATGATGAAGTAGATTATATTCTGTGAGATGTCTCTCGATACTAAGAAGTCTCCTGCATGATTATGTAAGGCCACCAGGTATGTTCCCAAAACCTTAAGGTGTATTATTATAAACACTTTGCCTACACTCTTACTAATTTAAACATCGTAGTGTCTTCCAATAATCTTTGACTACCATCACTAGTGTTTTCTCACTGTACAGATCACTAATACTCCTTGTAAGCAATGGACTTGTCACTTACATTCTCTCATATTTGCTATTAGATTATATTGTGAATCTCACTATATTTATTAGAGTTAGCACAAAAGTTACATCCATTTTCAGTGTAATTATGTCACATATTGTATGTCACACATACCATATAGAAGTGTTTGTCAAAAAAATATGATATCTAATGAAGAAAATTTTATGATATATTTAGATGAGGGAGAATAGAAGGAAAAAAAAGAGTTGTTGCTTGAAAAAGAAATAGCTAAAAATATACAGGTAATCTTCTGTCTTCCTTTTTTCCCCCTCCATTTTCCTTACTATAGACTACTAGGATTGATGTCTTCTGTATAACTTGCGTTCATCCCTTTGATATAATTGTTTAAGAAAATATATTTTTTAAAAAGTAAACTTAATAACTCATAGTGGAATAATTTTAAAAAAATGACAAAAATGAAGTCATGATAGATAATAGAGAAAATTTCTATGTATTAAAAGAAGCAACGAGAGATCACAAACAACTTTGGACTTTCTGCCTCTAAAGAAGAAGGAATCTTAATAGAGGTTTTGGACAGTTACTTCCTCGGGCGGTAGTTACAAACTTACAATAGACAATACAACACATACACCAATGAAAGACTTCACAAGTATGTCTCTATTTTAAGAATTGATTTCATGACGTCAAACCCCGAGGTTGGTTAATCTTGGGTGCAACCAAGTCACCAACCTTGACATTCATTTCCTCTACGGTTTAACCACTAAGCCTAATTAAATTCAATAAAATTAACCAAAACATTCTGCCTATATTTAGAGTATGATTAAGCCCTATGTTTTGTGTAGCACTAGCAGTGCCTTAAAACACCCACATTAGCTACGTACCCTTAATCCTTTCTTAATGCCAATTGCCAAAGTTCGTCCCATTATAATGTCCAACACCAACTTCCAGTTTGATTCAACTCCTGCTGCCTCCCTCCAATTTGATCATGGAAGGTGTTCCCGCCGTGGCCGCGAATTCTGGTACGCGAGGCGGGCGTTTCTGAATAGCTACCATTTGAGCTCAGGAAGGAATAGTAATGGTAGCTTCAAGGAGAAGCTGAAGAAGTCAGTGAAGGAGCTCAATGAAGCAGCCATGGGAGTTGTGGTGGACATGCACAGAGGGATGTCCCAGAGAAGGGTTGGGATTAAGGTTTTTAAGGTCACTGTGGCTTTTCCATCTTGGTTTCTTGTTAGCATAAGATGTTTCATGCCATGGTTGAATAAGAAGGAGATCATGTAATGACTTGATATTTAAGTGCATGCTGTGGTATATGTAAGGGAAAGGAAAATAAAATTACTTATAAATATATAGATCTAACAGCCTGAAAAAAACACTTGTGGATGCGAGAAGCAGTGTGAAATTACTCGAAGAATGGTTTATCTGAGAAGAATCTGCCTAAGATCCTATATATGTGTGAAATTGATGAGTTACCTGTACTAATTTTTGAAATCTCTCGTTGTTGAATGCTGTCAAGGATCCAATGAATAGAAAAAAGTTTCCCAAATTGAATTACCACGAGGCAACCATAGTTTGTCTGATATTTCCTAACTTACCTTAAACAAAGAAGAAACATTTATGTAACTCACCGTGTTTCAAAATTTGTTTGGTATTGGTGGCCAAATTATGCTAAATACATTATATCTCATATGTTATAGTTTAACTTTAAACCCATCTTATGAATTTTAATTCTATTAATAGCTCATGATTTGTACATTGTATTAATTATACCTAGTAATGCAATTTTGAAACTGTAAAAATAGTTGCATAGAATTATCTTTTTTTTTTCATAGAGTTAGATGCAAAAATATGAAATTTAAAACAGACTTAAATACAATTTTGATTCTTTTAATATACAAATTAATCATATTTAATTCTTTTAAATATAATATTATAGTTTGATTCATCTAATATATTAATTGGATCATATTTTATCTACATTAATAATATTAGTCAAATTTAAGGTTGAAAATTTTAACTAGCATACAAAATTTCAAACTTGATAATTTTTTATAAATAAATTAATCAATCATGTAATATTAATAAATAAACTTTTATGTTTTATCACCTTAAATAAATCATGTGATTTACACTTTTTTTAATTTAACAAAACTAGTTTTCCTAAATTTCTTTAGTAATTTGTCAACTTAGAGTCATTTGTCAAGCACCAATTAATATTCTCTAACTTAAATTTAATAAGAAATTATTAATTTGAATTAAATTTAATTTAATTTGTATATTAAATAATTAAATTATAATATTTTATTTAAAAAAGTTAAAATACAATCAGATATTAAAAGATTCAAATTATAATTAAATATTTAAAAAAATATTACACTTTGATGAATTTCACCATAGCAAAACAAGTGATATGTCCCATCATTCTATCCACCCAACTGCCCTTGAAGGTGAGTCTTTTGCTGGTACGGACCCACGTGGAACCTAACAAGGGCTCAAGCCCCCACTCAATACAATGCAAATACTTTCTGGTTGTTCGTGGACGCAATGCAAACAAAGCAATCAAGTTTTGTTAACTCTCTTTCTCTCTCTTTTAATCATATTATTTTGATTCGTTAACCACCATTTATTCTAAATCCTACGCCCGTCACTAATCTTTTATACTCCTTTTTGTGAGCTCCACACATACAATTTAACAGTACCAATTGTGATATTGCCATTAAAAATGATGGTAGCAGAACGTGATTCCTTTTCTCCTCCAATCCCGATTCAATTCCATTCTACTATATTCACGCGATTTCTGGTTTCGGGTAAAACCCATGTGATTTCTGATCTTTATCCATTGCAATTAACACATTTAGCAGTAGTTGGTAAAAGTTTGACTGACAAGAAGTCATGCAGCCAACAACGTTATTCGTATGAGCTGCTTTTGCACATCAATGACCACGATCAATCCACCTCACCTCATAAAGACAACCCTTTAAATAATATCTCAAAAATTTGGTGGCCACTTGAACCTGCTCACTTCTCAATGCCTTCTCAACCACACACATGGCGGCCAACTGGGTCCAACTTTGGCTCTTGCTCCTGTTAGCTTTCTTGATGTTGATTCGACGATCGAAATCCTTATCTTCGCCATGTCACCCTGCTGATTTCTCCTCCACTCACTTCATTTTCCCTGTCCCAGCAGATTCTTCCCTCATTAATTAAACAGCTTTTCAATCTTTTAATATTTTTTCCCTCGATTTTATTTCTGGTATTTTTCCTTTTTTTTCCTGATTTTTCTGCACCTCTTAGACGTTGTCCTAAATCCTCCTAGCTGATCTCCCCACATTTTCATCCTAAAATTGGGCTTAACAACTCATATCTGGTAAAGGCTTCAGCAGAGTTTTTTCTTTTCGGGGCAGTGTGTTTGTTCTTGCTAGAGTCTGGAGCTGTCGGCAGAATCACTGTCTGTGTTAGTGGGTCTTCAGCTTCCTTGGCATAGATTTTTTTCATTTTTTGAAAAAAAAATAGAAGATGAGAATTCAGTGTGATGTTTGTGAGAAAGCTCCGGCGACGGTGATTTGCTGCGCGGACGAGGCGGCTTTGTGTGCGAGATGTGACGTTGAAGTTCATGCCGCTAATAAGCTTGCAAGCAAGCACCAGAGGCTTCTGCTTCAGTGCCTTTCGAACAAGCTTCCCAGATGTGATATATGCCAAGTATTTTTTTTTTTTTTTTAACTTGTTTCATTTTATATGTGCATTTTTTTAGATTTATGGTTATTAATTACTTTGTAGTTTCTTGTGGTTTATGGTTTAATGGATTGATAATTGATTATGTCATTTTTCTTTGTTAATTTAGATTTATGTGTTTACTTGAATAAGGAGACAATTAGGAGTTCTTAGTATATTGGTTTGAACTATGATTAGGATACTATTAGTATAAATTACAGGGAGAATGAAAATCCAGAAGCCAGATTTAGCACTTTTTCTCTGTTCAACATTTGTTCTACGTTCATGGATAAAAATGGGACTAGAGAGAGGATTGATTTACTTGTAAAGAATGAAGTATAAACTCCTTCACCCTGTATACAGTAGCCACTCTGTCTAAGATTCTGTGTGAACCAGGTTGATAGGACAGTGCGGAAGGAGAGTGTTTAAGGTATATTTTGTCTTTGTTCAGAGTAAAATATTGCAAAATTTATTGAAACATTTGATCCATATAGTAGATTATGTCTACTGAATGAGTGGTTAGAATGTTAATTTTCCCATTTAAGATTTTTTGCGAACTAAGCTGGGCGGAGTGACTTGACTTACGGGACATTTGTTCGTAGAATCATACATTCTAAGGAATCTAAAATAAAAATTTGCTTATTTACTGCATAATAAGTAAATAAATGGATCACTTGAAGAGATGTGCTGGATTTAGATGAGGATATTTTGAAGTAACAGCATTTGAGTTAGGGCCGTCACTGAAGAAGAACTATTGTTTCCTTCATTTACTGATGATTTTATTGTTTCCTTTCTGGTATAAACAGGATAAGCCAGCTTTCATATTCTGTGTTGAAGACAGAGCACTCTTCTGTCAGGATTGTGATGAACCAGTTCACTCAGCTGGCAGCCTTTCTGCAAATCACCAGCGTTTCCTCGCTACTGGCATCCGAGTGGCCTTGAGTTCTTCCGGTTGCAACAACAAAGGCAATGAGAAGAGTAGCTTGGAGCCACCTAATCGCAATTCTGAGCAAATTTCTGTGAAAACTCCCTCTCAGGCACAGCAAGTGCCTAACTTCGCATCCTCTTGGTCTGTGGATGACTTGTTGGAAATTACAGATTTTGGATCACCTGAAAAGGTAAGACAGCTCTATTTCATATTTATATTGCTGCCTTTTCTGGTTCACTGTCTTCTAGATGAACTAAGAACTGACTAATTAAATACAAAACTTTAGCTGAGATTAACCGTTAACATTAGTTTTTTGCCATTTTTACTCACCAAGTTTCCACCTATGGATATTATTGGAATCAAATCATCCTTGTGCATGGTGAAGGCCAAGTTATTTTTATCTCGTCTTTTTCAGCTATTCTTTGTACTATATATGCCAAGTTTTTGTCCCAACAACTTTAGTCTTGCATCCTTACAATTTCAAATTGGAGCCATTGTGATGTTGCAACTATTAACATTTATGTAACATGCCATGCTTTGTTGTTATGGAGATTTCATGACGAGTGACATGACATAATCAATGGTCTTTTATATATTTGTATATTGACACCACAGTTAATGTGACATGACGGAAAACTCACATGTAATACATGGCAACACATGACATGACATTAGGGTAAACATATGCCGTATCTTGATAGGAATTAAATTACTCTAATTTTGATAATAAGCTGATGAAATTACTACAATTTTGAAATTATAGACTAAAATTATAATTAAGCCCTCCACAATTATGCACTGTTTTCATTGGTGGTCTCTATTATGGATATTTTATATTTATATATATCCTGGTTTTGAAAAATTGTTCGATGGTCACTTTATTATCATGATTCATGTGCATGTTGTGCTTTCTTATAAGACAATTATCCCCTCTCTTTGTTCAGAAGGAATCCCTCGAGTTTGGAGAGCTAGAATGGCTGTCGGACATCGGGCTGTTTGGTGATCAATTCCCTCAGGAAACCTTAGCTGCAGCTGAAGTCCCTCAGCTTCCAGTAACACAAAGTAGCAATGTAGCTTCTTACAGAGCCTCAAAGTCCTACATGTCCCACAAGAAGCCTAGGATTGAATATTTAGATGAAGATGATGAGGAGCACTTCACTGTTCCTGATCTTGGCTGAAAGTATATAAAGCCACCTTGGATCTATTATATGAATCTGTAGGTTAATGAGTTGTATATCCGTAGTTCTCCAAGGACATGAATATAAGATTTATATGAATGCACACAAACTATCTGTAGGTTAATGAGTTGTATGAACTTTTTTATACCTTTGTGGATTCAATTTCCTTCATTCAGTCTAACACCAATGTAATTTCCATTTTCTTTTTCTGGCCTACTTGCTGTTTGATAAGAGTTTGAATTGAAACCTTGGCATATAAGTTTGTTAAAACAATCAATTTACACCTACAGACAGAATCCCTCTTGTCCAAGGAAGCCGGAGACGTTATGGTTTGTTTTGAAGTGAACAAAATGGAGAAAGAAAGGTAATTGAAGGGGTTTTTTTCTATGATATACGGCCCTATCCTTTTCATCCATCATCCTGCATCCAAACAAACCAAAAGATTTAGCATCAATTAGTTCTATAGAGATCTACTTGATACACTTGTAAGTGTAGGAAAATTGTATTTTGGCTATAATATAATATACTTTCAAGGCATAAATGCCTCAATTGGAATATCTCTGTAATCTCTACGAGCTCCGGACTATGAACACAACTGAAAGAGTGCCAAAGAAGAAGATACCCATGAAACCTTTATTCTTTTTTATTACAGTCCTCATGTGTACAGTTCGCAGTGCTCTTTATTTTCTTGAGATTAATTATTTATTGATAACTTTGATTAAGGATTTGCATTACAAGATCAATAAAGGATCCACTTGAAGAATGGGAGAATCCTACTGACTATCCCAGGGCCGCCCGATGCAGCTGGTCCTTTCATTAGGCCGAGGACTTCGTCTTCAGTCGGAAGAGCAGGGATTGCTCCCTTCTGAGTTGTTGTAATTGCTCCACATGCATTTGCAAATTTAATCACTTGCCTCAGTCTTTGTTCATCCTGAAAGTAAAACAAGAATAGGATCTTTTATCCTAATAAATCAATAGGATTCGAATATTTTATTTTAAATGTACAAAAAAAAAATACAAAATAATGCACTCAGTAGTATCGAGGGAGCTTTATGTGATTGATTATTTTTAAAGTTTTAACTAATTAAATTATTAATCACTCACTTCAAGAATGGATTGATCATCCACAATCTTGCACAACAGGGCACCAACAAAGGAATCACCAGCTCCAGTTGTATCCACAGCATTGACACGAAAAGGCTCCACTACCCCATGAAAATTCTATATTTTGTGCAAAACAATAAAATTATCAGACGCAGATATAGTACAATATTGAGAAAAGAAGACAAAAATTAATTTAAATAAATTTAGGAAAGTTACCTTAGTATAGTATCTGCTGCCATGCTCTCCAAGAGTTACAAGGAGAAGCTTCAAATTTGGGTGCCACAATGAGAGAGCTGAATCATCATCAATTCTATCACTCCCAGTGAGGAACTCCAGCTCTGACTCATTCACCTTGTGTATCTGCCTCTTCCCATATACTCATGATCTGCTCATGCGCCGCACTCGGTGACGGCCACAACGGTAGCCTAAGGTTTGGATCAAAAGAGAGCAGGCAACCTGCCTCTTTGGCTACCTTCATTGCCTTTAAGTGTGCTGATCTGCATGGCTCATCAATCAAGCTTATTGATCCACAACGGAATACTTTAGCCTGAAAGTTAAGTCAGCTTTGCAGACGAGAGCTGTAACAAGTTAAACCATAAATTGAGCAGTATATGTTTATCGACAGTATTGAATAATATTTATTATCTGCAAACTCTATTATAAATTTAATTATTTGTGATTTTTTTTTTTTCAGAAATTCTCCTTATTGGTCGGGCTAGTTTTACTAAGATGCACCATGTAAATGATGTTTTATAATAATACATGTATTTCTATTTATTCAAAACTACAAATATAACATGATTTACTCTGGTAACTTTCACTTGTTCTAAGTTCATTTGAACTTGCCAAACAACATAAATGAATGAACAGAACAAGTATAAGTTATAAAAAAGGGAGCAAGAGCATGCATACGTACGGATGTGATGAGCTGGAGATTGAGCTCTTGAGGCTTGAGTAGCATATCAGCGCTTGGAGTCCTGTAAAACATGAACTCACGCTCACCGTCACCACGCAGTGTAACAAACGCCAAAGCAGTACGAGCGCCATCGTCGAAGGTGATGCCGTTTTCTTGCAAAATCCCAGCCAGCATGTGTCCAAACTCGTCATTGCCCAGCTTCCCTATGAACGCAGCTTGGCCACCGAGCCGGGACACCGCGATGGCGACGTTGGGGGGGGCGCCGCCGGGGGCCTTGAGGAAGCCCGGTGCCTCCGCCAAGGACACGCCGGACACTGTTGGAACGAAGTCTATCAGCGTCTCGCCGAAGCAGACTATAAGGCCCTTACCGGTCTTTGGAACGCCGTCTTCTGACGCCATAACCTTAGTTGGTGTGATTTCTCAAGGTCGTGAATGGAAGAGAGAGATTCAAGAGGAGCTGAGGAGGAGACAGATTTGAAAACGGGTTTGGATTGGCGGGGTGTCTATAGGAAGCTCTAAGAAATAACGGGAAGGATGGCAGTTGAGAAAAATGGCCATAATATATAATACTATCTCTTCTCTTATTTATTAAAAAATGGTATATATTATATTATGACAGATAGTTATAATCCATAATAAAAATACAATTTTTGTGCATTTATTTTATGTTTTTTAAATTGTTTGTGTAACATATCTTAAATCAAATGGACTCAATCTATTTTAAATAATATATTATCTTATTTAAATTGGGCTAATAAAATAGCTAATTAAGTTTTATCAATTAATATGATTGGTATGTTGTCGGTTTTTAGGACTTGAATAGATAACAGTTAATTTAAAATTTTTACAAATAAATAAAATATAAAATAATAGATAAACATATATATTGTAAATTTAATTGTTCTACTTGACTTATTATTTAGCGATTTGATTTGGATCATACAATAAATTATGGTCCAATGAATGCATTTGTGAATATGATAAATATTGGGTACTTATTCTTATTATCGAGTGGCAAAGGGTATTCAAGGTATAATAAGGATTGAGTTTCGTACTTTTACCCCATGTTGCACGGATACTGACACGTAGATACGGGAAAACGTAGATATGAATATGGGAATACGATATTTTCAAAAAATATAGGATACCGACACATGGGAAATACGTGTAAATAATAAAAATATAAGAATATATTTATAAATATTAAAAAATATTATGCTTATTTATAAATATATATTATAATTAT
>JANHAO010016827.1:0-14205 GCA_026873985.1 Saraca asoca
GTTGCTTAGTGAAGGAAAAGACAGGCAATAAAAAGGAGTGCTTTATGCTAGACTTTCCAGTAAGAGGCATGCACAAGTTCCTTTACAGAGCTGCATTTTTTAACTTTATCAGCATTTTAGATGAATCCAACTGGGACAGTAATAAGTACTTTGATACTGACAATATTATTAGCATCGAGTTCATGATTCTTAATTAAGCTTTTTCTCTAACTCAGAATGCTTATGTTTTGAGGCAATGAAAGGGAGAATGGTTCAAATTGTTCACCAAAAACGGATTATCTTTCTTTAATTAGTTCAACATCAAGAATGAGCTTCTTGTCAGAGAGATCGTGGAAAGTGGGAAGCTTTGAAATATGACACTTCAACCTCAGATTATAGAGGGGTAATTATCATAATCACAAATAAGATGTAAACTCTGTTAGCTAAATCTTGAAGAAAGTGTAATTAGCAAAACTTAAGTGTGTGTCTAAATTAAGATTGTGGAGGAAAAACTTGAAATGGGCTGGAAGAAAAAGAATTGGAATGAAGAGCAGAAGATGGTATATATTCTATTGGATGGGATTCAGGTGAAGTGCAGTAATTCACTGTTTTACAGAGCTTTTTTTTTTTTTTTTTTTCTGTCACACTGATTGATATGGTACAGAAACAGAATCCTCACAATAGTGGCAGACCTAGATGCCACTTGTTTGCGTCAATATAATGGCCCTCCCAAATCCTCAAGGAGACTTTCCAGGGTATAGCCCCCATCTTTGCCTAGTTGGGTCTATCTTTTTCCTACCAATGAAAATTACGATAACCTTAATTCATTTGATTTTATTTACTATATGTTCTATAATTAATTTTACTTAATTAAATTCTAAGGGTGACAAATCATGCTCTAAATATTACTGCATCACTAAAAACTTATAAATTTAGATTTAGAACTTTTCAAAGTTATAAAAACATGCATTGTTACCATTGAAAAGAAATACTTGCAATTTTTCTACGCAAGGAAGCAAATATCAATCATAAAATAAACTATAAATTACCGGGAGATTAGGGAACTAATAAAAGGAAAAAAAAAAAAGGCGGAATTATGTAGTATCTATCAAATTTGATGGATAGCTACATCTCCTGCTCATACAATATACTTGTCAACCTCTATCTCTTTCTCTCTCTCCCTCTTTTTCATGAGCCATTTTTCACTCCCAATACCTACTCATTCACTCACTATTCCACACTCTCAAACATAAACATAAGCACTCCGCTTTCTCCATGTCTCCCTCCATGAAATGATTCTTCGGCTATGATCATCAACAAAATCCCAACTTCAAACCAGACTTAGTCAATTTCCTTAAACATCTTCCCTTCATTTTTCTTTTATATGGGCTCCTTCGATTCCTCCTCCTCGGCAGCCGCTGCAGCTGCTTCCTCCAGTGGCAGCTCCTCTACTTCCAGCACCAAGAAGGCGGAGATCGACGGCCTCCTCGCTGATGCCGGCTATAAAGTCAGGTCGTCGGAACTTCACCAAGTGGCTCGCCGCCTCGAAAGACTTGAAAACGTCATGGTCAACTCCACCGCTGACGTTTCTCAACTTGCTTCCGAGACCGTCCACTACGACCCTGCCGATATCGGTTCCTGGGTCGATACTCTTCTCTCCGAGTTAAACCAGACAGTGTCTCTACCCTCTGATCTTTCGGAGCTTCCTGATCTTCCAACGGGTCCACCACTCGATCAAACGGCGTTCGATAACCCCTATGTGGATCAGAGAATGCCTCAGCAGCAACATAACTTTGCTCGGCAACAACAATTAACGGTGGTAACTTCCATGGAAGAAGACTCCGGGATACGGCTGGTCCACATGCTGATGATGTGTGCGGATTCTATGCAACGTGGTGAGCTGGCACTGGCTGGTTCGTTAATCGAGGACATGCAAGGTTTGTTGGCACACGTCAACACGGATTGCGGCATCGGAAAAGTCGCCGGATACTTCATCGACGCCTTGAGCCGTCGGATATTCGCGCCGCCCCAGCACCAGAGCGTGGGCTCCTGCACCGGCTCTCCTTACGAGAACGAGCTCCTGTACCATCACTATTACGAGGCTTGTCCGTACCTGAAATTCGCTCACTTCACGGCTAATCAAGCAATATTGGAGGCTTTCAACGGCCATGATTGTGTCCACGTCATCGACTTCAACCTCATGCATGGCCTGCAATGGCCGGCTCTGATACAAGCCCTGGCACTGCGTCCAGGTGGTCCCCCCTTGCTGCGGTTGACTGGCATTGGACCACCGTCGCCAGACGGCCGCGACACGCTCCGTGAAATCGGTCTGCGACTCGCCGAGTTGGCTCGTTCTGTGAACGTCCGATTCGCATTCCGTGGAGTGGCGGCTTCGAGGCTCGACGACGTGAAGCCATGGATGCTCGAGGTGAGTGCAAAAGAAGCTGTCGCAGTGAACTCGATTCTGCAACTTCATCGGCTTCTCGCGTCGGACCCCAGAACGGATTTAGCTATCCAAGTGGTTCTAGGTTGGATCCGGAGTTTGAACCCGAAGATCATGACGGTGGTGGAGCAAGAAGCGAACCATAACCAACCCGGATTCTTGGACCGGTTTACGGAAGCTTTGTATTATTACTCAACCATGTTTGATTCTTTGGAGGCTTGCTCGGCTCAGCCGGACAAGGCTTTAGCCGAGATATACCTCCAGAAGGAGATATGCAACGTGGTGTGCTGCGAGGGATCAGCTCGAGTCGAGAGGCATGAGCCGCTGGCTAAGTGGAGGGCTCGGCTCAGGAAAGCAGGATTTAGCCCTCTGAATTTGGGTTCAAATGCGTTCAAGCAAGCCAGCATGCTGTTGACTCTGTTTTCGGCTGAGGGTTACTGTGTGGAAGAGAATGAAGGGTGCTTGACGCTTGGTTGGCATAGCCGGCCTCTCATAGCGGCTTCGGCTTGGCAAGCCGAGCCACATGCCAAGGCTGCGTTTGGAGCAGTATCAACGGTTCCTTGATGTAGTAGTAACGGCAGTAACTTCCTGTTGTAAATTTATATTTTTGGTTATGGGCTTCTCACTTTTCTTCATTTTACATATTTTTCTTTTTCTCACTTTCCTTCGTTTAGTGTTTTAAGCTTTTAGACTGTCATGTTGTGGCTTTAGGTCAAAATGTGACTGTTAGTATTAGAAAATTATTCAGTCTTAAGTTTTATGTTTTCATTTGAAATCATGAAAAAAATAAAATTTTAATTAATTTAAAATTAAGTTTATGTGGAAAATCATTTATGAATTTAATTTCAAACAAATTTTTTGTTTTATGGCTTCAAACTACAAAGGAAATAGGTTCATAATTTTAATTATAACGAAGTGGTTCATACTTGACAAACAGTAAGCACCGTCTAAATTAACGGACACACCTGAATGATTAAAGGGTAGACAGAGAGATGCTGTCAACGTAGAAGGTAGTTAGGAGATATTGTCAATAAATAATCAAACTTAAAAAATAATGCATATGTAGGTATCCAAATATAAGTTCAATCTTTCTCGAATTTAGACTTTTTTAAGGCTTGGACAATTCTAAAGTCTTATCTAGTTTTTGAAAAGTTTTCTTCCAAAATATTCACTCAAATAAAATAATAAATTGGTATAGATATAATATACCTTATAAGATCTCGTTGGGGTGAGCGTTTTCATGTGTATATATTTTTATAGAATAGAATTTGTATCATCTTATTCAATCTATGAATTTAAATTGTAATCTACAGCTACAATTTTATACTATTAGATTTTATCATCACAATTTTTTTAATTTTATTATATAATAATTATATTTTTGTATTTATATATAATTTTATTAATTATAATTATAATCGTGATTATAATCCTAATCCAAAATTATAATTGAACATAAATCAATAAAGCAGTAGGATTGGATATGATCAGAAATTGAACATAAAAGGCATGTAGTAATCTTGTAGTAAGAAATTATGATTAATGTGATGAAGTGTTTGATGTAAATGTGAAAAAAGAAATGATGGAGATGAAAGCATGTGAGTTTGCCTAACAATGAATGAAAAAGGGGACCCTATAAAGGGATGATGGATCATGTGCAAGATAGAGAGCTGCTCCATGTCCTTCCCTCGACCTCTGTCTCGCTTATTTCTTGCCTTTGGTATTTATATACATCACTTGCTTGTTTTCTCTCAAAATGGAACTTCCCTATTAACAAGTCACTCTTACACGTTGGTTCATTTTTATTAATATATTTAGTACAAGTTGCACCCTGCCTTTTATACCTAATCATCAAGCTATCTAACAACAAATTTTGTGGTTATCAATTATTGAATGTATTTTAAAGGTAAAAAAAAAAAAAAGAAATCTAAAAGAATTCAAAATATTATGTATATATTAAATTATTTACTACTCATTTTATTATATGTAAAAAACAATTTATTTAATTTAAAACCACGCAAATGTGATTAGGATAAAATTCTTGGTAGGGTAATATAAATGGAGATTATATATAGCTTATGATCATATGAATATGCATTTTGAGTAGAGTATTTTATATGTATATGCATAAAAATAATATATATTGAGCAGATAATATTACTCTCAATCATGATTTGCTACTTCAACCACTCTTGCATTATTATTATTATTTATCTTCAAAGGAAAGATCATGAAAGATATCATACTCTAGACTCGGTACAATTGATCAACAACACCATCAGGTGTACTATTTTTGTGAGATTAGGTTATATTATCCTCCTCGATGAGTGAAAACCTTTAAATATTCATTTTTGGTTTTAGTTGAACTGGTAAGAGTGTGGAAAGGCATTTGCATACAAATTTCTGGTTTCATCCAATGTACCAAAAATAATAAAAAAATATTCCATTGTATACCCAATTCCATTGTATTATTATTATTATCATTATAGAAGTGTATACAGCTGAAGAGGCACGGTTTGACAATGAAATAAATCATTGTATATTCTTAATCACATATAATAAACATCAAATCATTTATAAACTTTGGAATTCATTGCATTAAACAATAACATGTAATTTTTTTTTAAAAATAATCATGAGTATTGTGAAAATGACAATGCTAAAAAAAATTAAGAAATATTTTTTTTTTACTTTAGATACTAAAAAAAATATAGGACAAAATCTTGTAACTTTTATAATTTTTTATAAGTTTTATATAAAATATTAAAATCATTCAAAAAAATTTGAGGTTCAATTTTTGTTAATAAAATTATAGTTATTTTATATACATGTTTCCATGTAAAGTCAGTATAAAAATTATGATATTTTTTATGATAAAATTTTTAAATGTTGTATGGAAATGGTAACTTTTATGTTACAATCTCAAAATAAAATTTGTTGGTACGCATGGAAACATTATCCGTGGTTTTCTTTTCTTTTTTTTTTTTCGCCGGATGAAACTAATATGTTAGGGAGGCAGACGGTTATACTTTAGATAACCAACCGGGCCGGATCCATACGGGAGATCCGAAATTTGGGTCCACAATTCTCTTTGTTCACGTGACGAGAATACGGAGATTGGCAACAGTGGCCCCTCCCATAAGGAAAATGGGATGGAAGGGACCACCCCAACTAACGTGAGCCGCCTACCACCCTATGCACGAATGAGTCAATCAATTTCCCACGTGTAGACAACGATCCCTCTCACTTTGGGTCAAATTTTCAATTAGAAAATGGCAGTTGCCTCTCTTGTGAAAATTAGTAAAAAGGGGAAAACCTTCTATACATACTAACCCTTTGCAAATATTAACATGAAATTTGCAACTTTATATAAAAAAAACTTATAATTCTTTTTACAAAGTATTATAATTTTACATAAATTTATATGTAGTAAATGCATAAAAAATTATAATTTTATCAGATAAAATTACATAATTTTTTTCATTTTTATAAAAATGTTACAAATTTTAATAAACAGCTATGGAATGTATAAAAAATTCAAACAAAAATCACAAGAGTATATGCTATTACAAATTGTTTCTAATGGTACCATGGCATAATTCTTAAAAAAAATGTTATTTTTTTACGCATGTGTTTATGGGAGCATATTAAATAAAAGTGCTACTATTATATGAGAATGAAAAAAGTAAATTGAGGTCATTAAATTTTTTATTAGTAATTAGAATTAAAATATAAAATTATTTAACTTTTTTAAGTGATTATAAATTTTTAATTATATTTTATCTATGATCATCGACATAAAATCTAATAACTGTTGTTGACTTCTCTCATTCTTGTACAATGAGAATGCTGCGTGAATTTTACATTATGACTAATACTTGTGAACATAGGATACTCTTAATCATAGTGACCTTACTATTGTAAGCAAATAGTTTCCATCTGATATAACTATATGAATGTGGAAAATAATGTAAGAATTATTAAGTAGAAATGTCATTATTTTTATAATTAATTGCAGGCGACATATGCTACTACTTTATATTTTTATAATCAAATTCAAACTAAGCACACCAGTTATGTGTATCAGAAATATTTACTAGTCCTTCTCTGAAAATAAATAAATAAAATTAAGAGTCACACTCAAATGTAACGTCACAATTAAGGCCAACAACATTTTCAAGGATGCCAATGGGCCACCTTATTTTTAAGAAAAAAATTAACATCGTAGTCAAATGTTTTTGCAACTTGCAAGTCCTTGATGGCCCCATAATTTTAATTTTCATGTGCTTGTCTTCCAGCCGTGCAAATATTTGACATTCAGTCCCTGGTGACTTTTGTGAACCTTAAATTATTATTTTATATCTAAAACTAAATTTTGTACTTTTAATTATATTTACCATTTTTCAAATTTTAACTTTTACATTCACTAAATAGCCATTGGTGTAGTATAATTATTTACCTTTTTTGACACTCTTTTAAGGTTTTGTAAGGAAAAAGATTAGAGTAATTATACATAACCATTATTAAAAAAAAAAATTTATAGCATTATTTTATTTTCCACTATTAATAGAATCAACGATTCTACTTGAGACCTTGAAACAATATAGTTGGTAGGGTTTAATTATTGGTAAGATTTAAGTAATGATGTGACCCCATAACAATGAAGTGGATAATAATGAATCATATGTTCGTAAAGCAAATCTTGATAAACTTGTTTTGTTTAGCTAATTTCTGATATTATAAAAATCCAACTTTTGATGAAAAATTTGAGAATTATAGGAACCATTAAACAAAAAGTGATGCACACGCTGAACTTGACAGTTGACGTGAAGTTGAATGAAACACACATGCTTTGAATGTTGAAACTTGGAAAAAAGGTTGAATGAAATTAGCTCAAGGCAACCAAATTCCTACGCTGAAAATTTACCTTGGATTAAAAAACACTAAAGAGAGTCAAGAAAGACACTGTCAAAAATTTTCATGCAGAGAATCTTACACCACTGATAGGCCAGTTTGTGTGTACATGTAGTACAACTTTCTTTAACACCAACTCAGTTTTCATTTTCTTTCCATGATATCTCAACCTGCAACACTCTCTCTCTCTCTCTCTTTTCCCTCCTTTTTAGCAGTAAAACATCACATTCTTCACCTTCTCCTTCAAAGCTGGCAATGGCCGAACAATTTCAGACCCATCTTTTGCTCTTGTCCCTCGCGCTTTCACGTTTTCATGAACATCAGGTTCCATGTAGAATCGAGCTCTATAGGCTGCCAGATGAGCATAATATGCTGGAGGCACTGCGCCACAAGTAAAAATTATATCTTGATAACACTAACCAATTGATGCTGGAAAATGATAAATGCACTTTTGTGAATAACATTAAGTGGGATCAATTCAAATTAAATTTTGTTCAGAATGCAACGAGGGATTATGAAAGAGGGCAAAAAAAAAAAAAAAAAAAAAAACGAGTGTATCATCTTTAATGGCAATAGTTAGAAAGTTACCTACAGAAACAGATCGTGTACATCTTGCATACCTACAATTTAAAATGAATTAAATTGCTAAGCAAGTTATGTCATTTACAAGATTGGAATAAAAATGAAATTGAGCACAAGAGGGAAGTGAAATAGTTTACGTGTAGCATAAGTTGTTGGTCAGAGATTGAATCTCATCTGCAGTGAAATTGTTCTCATCCCAGAGCACATGGTAGTGAGCGGGTCTACTCGTTCCCTGTATATTGCAAATTCATAATGTAAATTCTTCTCTAAAAAAGCAGTCTTTTGAAAGTCTTCCAATATTTTCACAATCTCATCTAATAGTAATGTTATGTCATAAAGTAGCGTTATGTTAATTTACTCAACTTCACTCATCACATATTTGACAAAATTTAAATAGGTAGAGTCAATTTAAATTACATTCTACCAATTGTGTAAGGATTAAGATTGAGTGAATGGAAGTGAGTGTAACTGACATTTATTTAATAACATTGATATACCTGGATTCCTGCATGACTGCATAAATAGAAATCGAATTCTGTAGGATGACAGATCTTAGAATCCACCACAGTACCTACATTGACCCTTCACAGTAGTAAGTATCTCAACTTTGGTCACATTAGCATACACTAACAGAGTAGAGCTACTCTTGCAACTACCATTTACAGTTTCTTTTACACTAGCATACACAATACAATCTAAGTTAAATTGGGTCCAACTTGTATCAAGCTAGGTGGGACGTATCTGATTCGGATTTCCATATGTACAAAGGTAAAAAATGGTTGTAAATGCTTGTCATAGAACATCATTTTCCAAAATCTTTTACCAGGTAAGATATTGCCACTCTTGTCCGTGCTGTTTCGGTCATCATGATTGTTTGAGAAGAGTCTGGTATGATGCCTCTTTTGTACCACAACAAATGTTACCGGAGGTTGGTAACTAGGTTCCAGAGATGCACAAGCCTAAGTACATGGTGATGATTTAGACCTTTAAGCAATGGCATGGTCAATACAATAAAGATAGTTATAAAAGGATTAGTATGTTGGAGTACCTTCCTTATGGCATCAAGTTCATATAGCAAAACCTGGTAGAACTGCCCTTCACTTACACCATCCCTGTAATAATTTGTATAATAACAATATATACTTAGTCAAGAATTATCTTGGAAGTTTCTATCCGTCATGCCTAAATGTTCAAGAACAATTCCTTCCTTTTAAATTCAAAATAACAGATAACTCCTACCTGTAGAATATTATCCTCAATGGTTTTTGCCCTGTTGCTTTTTTAAACGAGAGTAAAAGATCTCTGCAATTACATGAATTAACATATCTAGTCAATATTCAATGGAAGTGGCTTTGAAACAATTTATACAAGGTGCAATATTTAAGAACCTTTATGATAACAATAAGAATATCTGATAATTAAGTACCTGATCATGCCACCATAAACTATACCACGCTGAGGATCTTTCCAACATTTAAACAGATCTTGGATGAGTTCTTCGCGATGAGGCTGAGCACATACCAATCCAGCATACTTCGTAACTTCCGGCCAATCTTGGGAGGCTACGACCTGAATAACCACAGTAATCAGTAAGTATCAAGAATAGGTGAAGCTGAGTTATAGAGGTTTGGAAAATCTTACAGCAGCAATGGATGGACAAGAATCCTCTCCGGATTCTGGATGAGTTACGTCAGCTCCAAATATAATTGTTGGAATGTCGCTGACCAAAGGGATCCTCCAACTTAAAGCATCCAACAATACTGTGTTTCTTCCACCCATCTGAAAGAATAATTATTAAAAGGATGAAGAATGAATAAAGAGGTAGAATTGAATACAATAGAGTTGCTTCTGCTTTGGCTTTTGAAATGTATCTAGATCATTCAATTAAAGCATACCTTAACATTGATTTTTAATGCCACATTTGCTAGGTACTGTCTGTTAACCTTGAATACATGTTTTGTGAGGCAGCACTGAGAAATCAATCCCAGATCTGTTTCGCAGATTCTTTTCAAATCACCTGAATGAAATTTTTGCTGGTTTTAGTGCTAGTATAACATCTAGATCTTTACTCCACAGAGAAAATGGAATAAAATATGAACGAAGATAGTTGTTCATCATCTCTTCCTTGGAAAGACTTGAGGAGAACAAATGTTAAGAAGAGAAAAAGTGAAATCTATATATCAAAGGCATCACCATTTTCATTGTCAGTGTGACAAAGAAAGGTGAAAATATAGAAGCATGAAGATATTAGAACCTCTTTAGTCTTAATTCAATAATTAAGAAAGTACTATCCAAACTGCAAACATGCAGTGATAAAATTGGACATATTTTGGAGTGTCCTAGAACCTTACCATATAGTGAGCCATTATTGTCCGGAAGAATGGCTATTAGCAACTCTAACTCTTTCCCTCCAAGTTTGTCTAAAGCAGCACAATGCACATACTTCAGGGCCTTCTTTACCTGATCTGGTCTTGCTGAATATATAGGAATTACAGGGTCTACACTAAATTCCTGAGCAAGGATCCATAACATTTTATATGGTAAGATATAAAAAATTTGGAAGCTCATACTGTATTTGAAAAAATAAAAGATATAACCAAATTTTGAAACCTTACCATGCCTGATATTTGACACATCTGAACCAATTGTTGGCAAAATCCATGAGCTGTACTTTCTTGGACACTTCGTGAGAAATTGATACATGCCCAATATTTTACAGTGCTTCCATTTATTACTTTCTGAATTGATATAATTACAATTACAATTAGCTTGGAACAACTAATCTTCCCCCTTTTTCCCACAACTATAATCTGTTCACATATTAGCTAACCTTGTTCATCATATTCCACTGACCAACTTGTGGCAAGTATTCTTTCTCTCTTCCTGTATCATTATATTTCAACTACAGGGAAAAGTAAAGCCAGAGTTGATCAGAAAATTAGCAGTCACATACCAAAATCAAACAACAGATTATTTATTAACATTACCCATGGAGCAGGAAGAACCCGAGCCTCAACTGATGCAAGCTTGTCGTCTATGCTAATACCAAATTCCTTTGCATAGGGATTATTCTTGTAATCATTTTGCTGAATTGTCTACAAAGGATTGAAATGATTAAGGATGAGCTATTAGAATTGTTATTAATCACAAGAAGTCCACTAGTCACCTTCTTGGGTGATTTTTGAATTTCCATTTAGTTCTGATTGAATTTTAAAAAAAGGGGGGGTGGAGAATGGGAGGGGAATTATATCAAGAATGTAAAATAAGAACCTGTAAAATGTCAAGTTCTTGTTCGCGGGGTCTCTGGCAAGAAACCTTAAGCAAAGAAGTTATCTGCTTTTCGTTAAGCCCTTTTGTATATCTCTGGCCGCCAACTATCTTGCATGCCTGAAATAATATTATGCACATGAGTTGTCTATGAAAGTTTTGAAATAGAGAAGGCTTTTATAAATTTGAAGCAGAGCTTACCTCCATTGGCAGATAGTTCACCTTCTTTTGGTTTCCTACTTGAAGGCAGGGTAGATGAGCATATTTAATTGTGTATCCATACATCTCTTGAAAATAATCAACTACTGATTTCATGTTCATATGTTCATCAAGTGGGAATCTGTTTGGAGGAAAACAACCATTTTCTAAGAAAATTCGTATACAGAATGAAAATTATAATTTGCAATCCAAGAGATTCAGACACATACATAAGCTCTCTTGTAGGCTGTAATGTCAATCCGGATATTCGGTATTTCCTCCTCACATTTCCCCTGTGTGTGACTTCTACTTTTACACCTCTTAAAGCTTTCTTCACCTGCTTGGCATAAATTATATTTCATTCATTCTTATGAGGTTATACATAAATTACATCACTCATCCTTGTGAGGTAAGGTACCTTGCTACATTTCTGGTCATACATGCATTTCGCCTATTTGGTGTAAATTTTAAGGATAATAGTGTTTGTGAAAAAATGACTAGTAATTTGTTGTAAACATATAAATTTCATACCTTGACACGATCTGCATCGGATAATGGCTTTAAATGCACATCTTTACCCAAAATTTGAGCAACAAAGTCAATGATAGGGAGTGGTTCGATAAATGCCATTGATGACATGTCTGATTGTAGTGTAACATAAGTAACAAAATTTAGTATTGAACAACAAAGCTTGTTGATATTGATAATAGTGACTGATATTTAAGAAACTTAATAAATGGAAAATTGGCAAAAAAGATGGTGGAAGTCTAACCAATGTTAAGTGATAATCCCATCTGAGTAGGTCTAATACTTTGGTAGAAGCCTCGCCATGACTCTAGGCCACCGCCTAGCTGCTGTGGTTTTTTTATATCAGGAGAATAGAGAAACCTTCCGATTGATACATAACTACGCATACATTAAGGGACCACAAACAAGAAGATCATCAGTATTCATGGGCCCAAACTAAGACATGTTTTCATGTCAAAAGAACAAGCACAAAATGCTCACCTTTGGGCTGCTAGTTCTCTTAATACAATGTCAATAACGCTAAGCGCTTCTTGAGGGTTATCGACTTGTTTCCCACTAAGAAGCTCATGTAATTGACGCATACTAACATGAGCTACAAACTTAATTGTCACTTTAAATTCCCTTTCCCTGTTATAAATAACTGAAACTCAATTAAGACTAACATTGAAAAAGAAAAAAAAATCAGAATGCTCATGTAGTGCCCACAAAGTAGTTTCTACTGTCTTTTACATTTTGACAAATAAGAAAATATGACATCACGAGCAAGCTTGTGTTGGGTGCTAAAATTCAATTAGTTTCTAACTTATCAAAATGTAAACACGGTAGTACCCACTTTCTCAGTATTTAATACATGGGGAATAACAGAATTTACAAAATCAGGAATTTTAATGAATAAGAAAGAACAATTGAATTAAAGAGAAGATTGCAACTTGAAAATTACCAAGTGTTGCCAGTACTCTCATCATCCTCACTCAGTATTATTCTGAACTCTTTGTATGCAAAGGGAAGCAAGCCAGCAGTGTAAAGGTTTCTTCCTCCATCGTATACAGGCAGCCTTGTTCCCAAGTCAGAGTGCCTATGAAGCCTCACTAACTCTGCTATGATTGCTTTGCTTATTTTACTAGATGTTACTTCAGGCGTTATTTTAACCTTCAAAAAGCACACAAACACATAATCTATGAAAAATCTATGCATAAAAAAAAAATAAATAAATAGATATAGTAATTCTTAGTCAATCCCTTGAAATTCTTTAATTCTATGAGTAAACTTACATTATAATGAGTTAAGTCTGCAACTGATATATCAGCCAGAAAGTGATTGGCTTTGACCAAACACTTCGTCCCAAGCTGGCCATAGCCAGGCCTGCGATGAAACACGAGACTTTTCGAAGAAGCTGAGGAACTTAGTTCTAAATCAAGACATGTATCTTGTAATTTGTCTGGTTTGGATGTTTGTCTTCCTCGTCGCCTGTTCCTTCTTCTACGTTCCATGGGTTTCTGCAAACTAAGCTTACTAGTTATCATGTGATCCTCCTCTGGGTCCTTCATTTTCAGTGGTTCAGTTCTGCAAACAAACAAGAAGATTTCACATGTGGTTAGTTTGTGCTGAGAAGATGGAGATAAAGATGAAAATTAGTATTTAGAAAAAAAAAAGACACTTGAATTCTGTGGCTGGAATAACAAGCTCTGAGTTTTAAGTGTGAAATGAGAAGCATTTGAGGTTAAACGGTGGTCTTGAAGAAAAAGATGAAGAAGAAGGTACAAAGAGAGTAGGAAAGAGAGGAAGCATTGTAACAGCTGCAATGCTTAAAAGAAGCGCAAAAAAAAAAAAAAAAAAGGAGAGAGAGAGAGAGAGAAAAGGGTGTCATGAAATCTCAACATTTTGATCTTCTCCTAGGCCCTGTTGTTCTCTGAAAAGAAGGGAAAGTTAAAAATGACGTGCTTATATTACATGCAAAACCATGAATTACTCGTAAAATTCTAAATGGCCCTCAGATAGTTGTTGCCAATTGGAACTCACTGCGTCATGCTAGTTTGCCCCAGCCACCAGATCTCTTAAATTTATTGCCATCAAAACTTTAAAAATGATAGTTCCACGTAATATGCTCTCACACTTACATTTACATACATGATATTGTGTCTATCAAATTAGTTAGTCAAATTCAAAGTATACCATGTATATACATATATATATATATATGTATAAGAAAATAGTATGAACATGGACAAAGGGAGTGTGGACTCTTCATAGTCACACAATCGTTAAAAATCTTAATATTTATATATATATATATA
>JANHAO010016828.1:0-14211 GCA_026873985.1 Saraca asoca
ACCACAACATATGATGCAGTGACTTTCCTCTGAGATTCAAAGCCAAAGAACTGAATGTTCCTAGTTAGCTGTTCAGCAACAATTTCATCTTCAGGATCTTCATTAGTCACCTTATCATTCTTCTTGCATCAATGCATTCCTTCACACCATTTAATTCAGTAGCCTTCTTACTGTATTGCTATACTCCTCACTTCTGAATAAGCTTTAGAAGAGAGAAGGTAGAGACTGAGCCCAGAAGAACCCCTGCTCCTGTTCCATTCTCAGCTCTTCCTCACACCAGGCAACACATACAAAACCTTTCTGAGTTCAAGGTTTTAATAGAAACTAAATTGGGTTTGGTTGCTCGTACCTCAAATCGCACTATTGCAACAATTTTCCAGTGTCAGAGCCTCCACCACCACCACCAGCAGCCACAAAATTTGCCGGAAAACCAGAAACTGTGGCTGCTGGTTGCTGCCGGAATGGGTACTGTTGGAACTGATGCCACTGGCCTTGAACAGTTAGAACCATTTTTTAAGTGGCTGGCAAACAACACCACAGCCACCTTCGTAATTCTACCCAATCGTTCCTCTTTGTTGAATTTTCCCAATATTTTTTTTTTTTTTTTCGTTACTAAAAAACTTAAACCACAGTAACAAGGAAGCTCAACTTCTAGGAATATTTTTTTCTACTTTTTTTTTTTAACTTGCAAAATGCAATAAACAGTAACAACGAAAAAATATAAACCTAAAATCATATGGCAATTAAATTATTTCCTTTTTTTTTCTTTTATAAAATCAAATAACTCAATAATAAAAAACAAAACTAAACCTAAATTCTATGTCTGCGGTTAACCTCTTTGAGGTTGTTGAAAGCAGTATAACTCACAAGGGCTTAAGATGGATGATACCACACTAATACCATGTTGAGAAAATGATTAGGATTTAGGAAAAAGAAGATAGAGAGAGGCTTGAGGGAATTAGGGAGAAAATATTATTGAATGAAATGAGATGGCTGAATTACATTAAAAGACTTAATCCTACTCTTCTATTTATATGGAATCTATATAAGAGGTAAAGTTCTAATAAAACTCAATAACTTATTAGTTTATTTAAACTTATGACTTATTTCAAGTATTATAGTTCAATTAGATAACCTAATGACTTATTAGTCATATATTCTATCTATTCCTAACAGTGACTGTTGATTGAATTTTTGCTAGTCTCTCTGTCGTGGTTATCCCTCAGAATTTGCATCATACTTTCATTACTGCCGGTCACTGAGATTTGATGATAAACCAGATTATGCATATCTGAAAAGACTTTTCCGTGACCTTTTTATTCGTGAAGGTTTGAGCTGTTGTTTTCCCCTCTTTTGATTGCAATACTAGTGTTTGATGACAATAGTACTTTTTATTAGGTAGATTGGTTATATTTTGATTGAATCATTTCAATTTTTTGGTTGCTGTTTCCCTGCAACACCAGGATTCCAGTTTGATTATGTATTTGATTGGACCATATTGAAATATCAGCAATCTCAAATTTCCACTCCGCCTGCCCGTGCTATTGTAAGTGATGGTTGTGTTATCTGGTTGCATTGGCCCTTTTAATTGGGGCAAGATAAGGTTATCTTAGTGGAAATAACATTTGCAGGGCCCTGGTGCCGGACCAAGTTCTGGTTTGCCACCAACTGTTGCAAATGTGGAAAGACAATCAGGTATAACTTTTTTGCCTTTATTTTTGCTTCCATAATCTATCATCTAATTATCTTGATTGGGTTTTCTGACTAAGGCTTGGAATAGAATGATGTTATACATACTTCACTCAACAATCGCTGGGTTATTCTGTGTAGATAATAGATATCATGTTTTTCTATTAATTTTCCTTTTGTTTCCTAGTAAATTAAAAGGAATTAGTGTTCAGTTTCTCCTTTCTTGGCAATTGAAGAATAATGATTTTACGTGCACTAAGTACCATAATAGAAGATGTGGCCCTATTCACGCCTTTTCAACAGGAGACTTATTCTTGTATTTTTTTTATTATTGTGTTAACTTGATTGTAGGCGGGGAAGACAGTAGGCATGTTGGTTGGTCTTCATCGGATCCTAGTCGAAGGAGAAATTCTGGACCTGTCACAAATGATGGCATTTTATCTAGACAAAAAGCGCCAGCCGCAAATGAGACCACTGGAACTAAAGAAGTTGCAGTGAGTATATTTTGTTCCAGCAGTTTTTTGCATGAGCGTATATCTTGGGGAAAGTTGGAGGATGAAAGTATCTTCTGTCCGTGACATACATATTTCTTCCTGCTAACTATTTCTGTCCAACTACTTCTCACTGAAAAAATCAAGAGTGAATATTTATTGGGAATATAGATTTTTTAAGAGGGGGGGGGGGGGGAGAAACTTGAAGTTGAATGTTAGTTAAATTATTTTGGTTTTTCCCCTGGATTATTTAGGGGAAAAAACGGAATATGGAGGACAGTTACCCCATAAGCGTAGATGTTTTTTATATATTAAAAAAAATCAGTTGGAAACCTTCCGCTTGGCTAAGGTTATTCAACCATTTCTGTTTATATTACATTGCAGTTATTTTTCTTGTCACTCATGACTTTCTATGCATTTGTTTAAACAGGTTTCAAGCTCTAATCTCTTCCGGTCCACTGGATCTTCAAGGCGTGCTGTTTCCAGCAGCCGTGAAGCAGTTATTGTCAACAGTGAGACTGAGACTTCTCGCCCCCTTGCCATGGATGGAAGTCCAGCAGTGCTTCGTAAAATCTCTGATACTGAAAGAAGTTCAACTATAATATCATCGGAGCATAACCGAGCTTCATCCGGCAAAAGAGCAGCAAATGTAAAGAATTACGAGTCAACTCTCAGAGGCATTGAGAGCCTGCGTTTCAATGACGAGAGGGTACAGTATTAGCAGCAGCCGCACTTTGTCTCTCCTCTCGTCTCCTCTGTAAATTCTCAAGTGTCATGCTGTTCTTCGCATACTTTACTCTGTGGAGTGTGGTATGTGCTTTATGTTTCTTAAAACTGCGACATGTTGGGAATCATCGCTATAAAGATGTATACAATAAAGGATGCATTAAAGGTAGATTCCTGACAAAACCCGGCCTGTTATAAAGACTTTTGTTCATAGAGGATGAATTGGTGGTATCTTCTCTTTGTTGTTTAGTAATGTTCCATGTTTTAATATGCTTAATCATATGATAAAAACATATATTATTTTACAACTGTGAGTATGTTCATGCTGAGAATTTTGAAAGATATAAACCCCATCTTATATAAGATAGCATGAGAGCTGAAGGTTTTAAAATATAATTTGATGGTCACTTGTTTTTTCCTTGAGTCTGCAAAACTGAAACTATGAATGAAATCAAATGTTGATCAAGATGAATTACTTGATGCATTGAAGTTAGAAGCACGCAGTTACCGGGAAATTGGGGATAACGGATGCTTCACAAAATGAATGAAGGAATATCAATGTTATAATAGCGTGTTTGGTTTGAGTAAAAATTAATTGAGTCTACAATGAGCAACGGAAAGAGTTAAATGTGCCTTATAGACTGGAAACGTTTGTTTCTTTGTTTTTTATTATTTTATTACTTTTTTTTGCTATGGAAGAGACTAATGAGACTTGCCACAATTTGAAAATTAAACTTCCAAACATAACCGATGAAGTGAAATTATTGGTTTAAGGGTAACATATTATTTTATGTTGGAAATAGCAAGATCCAACAAAAGGATGTTAATCTATAGGTACGAGGGAGTGGAGGATTTCTAGGACTGCTTACATGTTGGTGCGGCTGTGGTTATGAATTTGTCCTTTAAATAGTAGTTATAGTTAAACCAAACATTTTTTTATCAAGAAAGGAATGAAAGGAACACTAATCATCCTAACTCTATTTTCTAAGAAAATCTAAAAACACTTTGCAACATATGAAAGTCTAGACATAGAAGTTGACATCATTTGAACAAGGCAAAAAATTATTAGAATTTGAGCATCGAACCTTGTAGTATATACTCTAGGCCAAAAAAAAAACACACACACACACACACACAGAGACACACAATGTTTGATATCACTTCAACTATTTACTTGGTGGAAGAGTTATCATAAATCTTGTTCATTAAAAACCGTAACAATATAATTAGTATAATTTTAATTAAAATAATATATGTAACATTTTAGAGGAGTCAAATATGCATAAGTACTATTGTAATATGTTCAAACTAACTATTTAAGCATTGTTTTATTTCAAATGAGTAGATGCTTGTTAGATCATCAAGATTATTCACCATGGTAATTAATTAGGTGTAGGAAACATGAGCAGGAGATTTGCTAAAGATTATTCATTATTTTTATTTTTATTTGAGAAAAATATAAATCATCCCCTTCAACTTTAGAGTAATTGTATTCAACACCTACAATTATTAATTTTTGCAATCATTTCCTTGAATTTTGAATAGTTACATTTAACACCTAATATCCATCTTGTGAGCAATTTGAGAAGGTAAATGTATTCGGTTTGACATAAAAATTTATAAAGAATCAAGTATAGTGTGAAAAACTTGTGATTCAAATTTGGGAACGATCTGATTTGTGTATCATTTTTTTTATTTTTCTTGTTTCGAGATATTTTAATCATTTTGACATAATTTACTTATTTAGTATCAGTAAAAAAGCCCATAACCATAATCCTTGCATTTTTACCTTTGTTCCAGTATAATTGACGTATAGATTCTTCCCAGAACTATGAGAAAAGACTTTATATACATATAATTTATTACTTATCTAAAGTTAAAGAAGTTTGATTACAAAAATTGATAATTATGGATGTTAAATATAACTATCTCAAAGTTAGAAGAAATAATTTGTACTTTTTTTCCTAATTTATAATATATTAATAATGGTGAAGTAGAAGCTTAATCGCAACTCTCATGAATAATTATATTTTATATTAAGACTTGTGAAATATATAAGGATAGAGGGAGATCCAATAAACGTATAACATTAAATAACATTTTTAACAAATTTGATGGAAATATAATTTTATTCATTTTTTGCATTTTAGATGGTGAGAAAAACAAAAATAAAAGTAGAAGGGAAGGAAGATTGGTTGGATAGCACAATTAGTTAACCAATTTGAAGAAGTGGATCTCATGAAGAAAAAAGAATGAAAATGAACTATAATAAATCCATCCTTGTCATATTGCTCTATATATGTTTCTTTTTCTTGTCCCTTTGATAAATTAATCACTTTAGTGTCCTTAAAAAGAGACCGAACAAGGGATTCCCAAAGGAGAAGTTAGGAGGAAAAATAAACCAAAAGGATTTATTTTGCTTTTATTTCCTAGTTGTATTTGCAAAAATATGCATAGATATAGCATAAGGAATTTTCTAGGAAAACCCCACTTCAATCCTCAAAATTATAGCTAAAAGGGGTAAAATATTTAGTGGATTGCATTTTGATTAATGCTAGTTAATCTTATCATATAATGACAGAGAAAATTCCTGAAAATATGATAACAATAGTAGTATTTTTTTCTACAGGTTTCAATGATTTCTTATCTTAATCCAATAATCAGATGGAAAATTATTTTTATCTGTTCTGAAATCAAACATCTAAATCCATTTTGGAAGGATGAACCAAATAGCATAAAACAGGGCAAAAACAGAGCAACTACTTTCAAACCCAACTAGCATTTTTGGGATAATTTTAAGAACTAAATATCAATTAATTCAAATTCTATTCCAAATCAATTAATCAACCTATATTTGGACCAAAAATCAGAAAATAACTCGCACAATTTTCATAGATTAAGCCTCTTCAGCAGCAAAAGAGTAAAAGGGACAGCAGAGGACGCATACATTGAACGAAATTCCAAAGTCCAGACATAGATTTCAACTTTTCTTTCTTAAAGATGGAGTATTTAATTTAAAATATTAATAATCCAAACTTAAAAATTGAGTAAAATTCAAATAATACCCATTAATCACCACCAACCATAGACCACTTGAGTGTAGGTGTTCTTGATCCACCTGAAGCTTTTCCTCAAAGATCCTTTCATTTTGCCCTCAACAGAGTAAGCTTTATAGCCGGCAACTCTCTTTTTCCTCTGCAATTCTGGGTCAGTGAAACTCCAACTTTTTGAAGTTTTCCCAGAAGTGCCTTTCCCTTTCTTCTGCTGTGCATAATTTGCACTGTAGCATCTCAGATCTTGCATGCTTGTTGGTGCCGCTGCTCTGCCTCCTCCATTATTGTAGATCTCAATCTGCATCCTCCCATCTCTGCATGATTTGGATCTAAATTCCATGATGATAAACTAGAATAGACATAGAATGAACTAAAAGGATGTTTTAAAGGCCAAAAGGGATGAGGAAATTATAGAAAATTATTGATGGGTTTGCCCTTTTTTGTTGTTTTTCTTTTATTGTCTTTCGATTCTTGGATAAAGTACAAAATATCAATAATTTTTTTTAGTCGGTTTAAATTGACTCATTTATTTTAAATATAACAAATTTATAAGAATTTTAATTTTTTTCTCGTATTTTATAATATTTAAATTAATTGCAAAAATGAAAAGAGTAAACTTTTTTTATTATTATTACTTTTAATATTTTATCGGAATTATTTATTACTCATCTTATGTAAATTCTGACTTTTCCTTTATGTATTGAAATCTTTTCTGAATTGCAGGCGGTTGAAGATCATGATGGTGCTTCTTTTCTTTGATTGAATTGGTGGGGTACCGACAGATTCAGCTTTGCTTAACATTGCAGAATTGCATGAGGCTTTTATGTTTGACTGGCCTTTTACACGTGGAAGACTATAACTTGGGTCTTCAACTTATTTTCATAATTCAATGGATCATTTTATAATCTTTATAAAACTTTTATAAAGATGTGAACTTTACTCTTTAAATGAATTGCCACTGCTTTTTACTGACAAAAAAACGTCGAGAATAAGATAATTATAAGATCAATTTGGTCAAATTATTTAGTTACTTAGCTAAATTCACTCAATTTATAATTAATTTTTTATAATTTAAATTTTTATATTTATTTTTTATTTTTAATTAGATACTTCCTATTATTTTTCTATTAGATTTTATTAATAATTGATACATATGGATAATATTCTTTTGATATAATTTAATGATTATTAGTATAGAGTTTTTATATAATTTATATGTATTTAAATGGCAAAAAATTTAAATAAGATTAAGACATTTATAAAATTATTTCATAAAAGTAATGAATTATTTATCTCTCACTTTATACACTACTAATCAATCATTATTTATGTGTAACAATTACTAATAAAATCTAATAGAAAAAAGATAAAAAGTATCTAATTAAAAATAAAAAATATATAAAAATCAAATTCAAAATTTTTAATCTATAGAGATTTAATTAAAATTTGAGGGAAATTATAGGGAATAACAACATAATTTAACCATAATTTTAATGATGTAGTGACATTTATTATTGTTAAGAAATTTTTTTATCTTAAATTTAAACTTAAAAAAATTACATATATATTAAATAATTTGTCATTAAATCGTTAAAAATATATATATAAATTTACAGTCATTCAATCTAATTTTAAATAAATATAGAGGTTCGATGTTTATAAATACAATTGGAGAACCATAGGAGCATCCCCAAATTTAGTTTTTTTCTTTTTTTCAACAAAACTCTAAGACTAATCTCTATTCATAGTTGTCCATTGTGGTCAACTTCTAGAATAGTCTCCAATTGCTTGAAACACTAAAATACTTGAGGATGAAAATTTTGACTTCTTTTCCTTATTTGCTTCACTTTCTCTATAGACAAAACAATTGGTAGAGAATATCCAAAATAGAGGCTTGAGGACTACTGGTGGATTACAATTCAAAACATTGTTAATCTTCTCTACTTTGCTGCCTTTCAAAGTATTAAGTTTGATTTCAATGGCTAAGTTACATAGCTTGCTTCCAGTTTTTGTTTACAAGGTTTGCTTCTTAAGTTTTTGGTACAAATGCATAGGAACATAAATAAATTTTTGGTACTATGATATGATAGTGTTGCTATAATTGAAGCAACACTTCAAAAGCAAGTTGGAACTGTCCCAAATGGAGATCCAATACATATGGATTAGGTTGCTGCCTTTCTCAACCATATTCCAAATGATTCAGTTTCTAAAGCAACTTTTACACTGTACAGTGAAAGCTTAGTTTCTTCAAGTACTGTTCTTTTTTTTTTTTAAATGAAAAAATGTCAGTTGGCAATTCATTTTTAGAATTGCTACATACACGTAATTTTGAATCAAATTGTTAAAATATGTTTGGGTCCTTGTAAATATAAATTTTATAATAGAATCTTTATTTAATTTTTATTTTTGATTTGATCTTTAATATATTTGATTTCTTTTACATTATATTAAGTGAAATTATAATTTAGAAGTCTCAAATTTTACATAAAGCTACTTAATATTTGTGTGGACATTAAATATAATTTATATAAAAAATTTAAGAATTTATATAAATTTAAATAAGAATTGAATGATAAAAAATAAAAAATTAAAATGATTATCTTATATCCCTATTTTTGAATTAAAGTTATAGTATTGATTTTTAATTTCTATTTTTACTTTCAATTTGGTCTCTGACGGATTTAATTTCTTTTAACTAAGTTCTTCTGTCCATCGACTTCATATTATATTAAGTAAAATGATGATTTATAAGTTTCAGATCTTATGTGATGTTATCCAATGTTTGTATAGACACTAAATATAATTTGTATAAAAAGATTAAATATTTATATAAATTAAAGCAACGAGTATTAAGTGATAAAAATAAGAAATTAAAGTGATTATCTTATATTTCTACTTCTAAATTAAAGTTATAAAGTAAGTTTATAATATAGAGGATGCTATGTAAGTATTACATGACACTGGAATAAGTTTTAGACTTCCATATCATCAATTTTACTAACAAAGTTAAAGACAAATAAATAAAGAGACCTAATTGAATTAAGTTGAATATATGAATGGTTAAATTAAGGATGAAAATTAAATAAAAACTAAATTAAAAAAACTTACATTTATGAGAGGCTAAAATAATGTTTTAGTCTTAAATAAATTGAATCAATTTTATTCAAATTTTATCATGTGTGTAATAAAATTGACTTTATTTCTTTTTAAATAGAGTAAACCAATTTAATTTTAGTTGTATCATGTTTGTAATTAAAAAAAACTTGTCATTAGAATAAACATTGTACTTTGCACCTGCCAAAGAAAGCAAAAATAGCACTACTGCTAGTTGTGAAAATATTTTTTGTAGATATTATTTTATTTTTTCGTTATAATGACAAAAAATATCCTATTTATTAAATATTATATATAAGAAATATAATAGATAATAACATCTACTACTTTAATGAAATTATTTTCTTTTGCTATCATGACTTTACACATTATTTCTTTAATTATAAAATATACAAATTACATAAAATTTATACATAATTGTATACAAATCAATATGAATTTTCTCTCAACAATTAGACACTAAATCGGACGCTCAAACCAAAGTTAGGTGTTGTCAACATCTTCAGCCTCCAGGGAAAAGACTCTTCCATGGTTTAAACTTTGAATATGATAAGATTGACCATATTTTTGTATTTTTTACATTGTTTGAATTTAAATTATGATGCAGGCTTCCCAATGTACACCCCTTTCCATCATTGAGAAATGAGTTGAGAGAAATTGACGAAATATCCTTTTTATTTTTAATTGAATTTTTAGAAAGATATGAATCAGTTTAATAACCAGACCATTTGATGTTCAGAGAAGGAACCTTGTGGTACAAGTTAAAGGCATTACCACATCACAGCAGGGCACAAGGGGATACTATCAAAGTAATAATTAATAAAAACATAGGACTGCCGCAAAAATTCATAAAATTCATTATGAATATGGTCAGTTAAATATCTCAAAACTCGGATGAGCTAGAAAGAATCATTAACAAAGAAAAAGCAGGAAACAATGATTATCAAAAAGTAAAGGCCCTGATGATTTAACAAGAAGCAAAAATTAACTCATCAGAGCAGATCAGCAACATTTGATGGCAGCTCCTCTACGGTCACATTATAGAACTTCTGAATATCAGACAGCATTCTTGCATCATCCTGCGTCACAAAGTTTATAGAAACACCTTTCCTTCCAAATCGTCCACTTCGTCCAATACGATGAAGATAGTTTTCAGGGTTGGTCGGCAGATCATAGTTGATGACAAGGGAGACTTGCTGAACATCAATACCACGAGCCAAGAGGTCGGTAGTAATGAGGACCCGGGAAGATCCAGAGCGAAATTCACGCATGATAATGTCACGAGTGTTTTGGTCCATGTCACCATGAGTGGCTGAGACAGTATGGTCATTGCTTCGCATCTTGTCAGTAAGCCAGTCCACTTTGCGCCTGGTGTTCACAAAGATGACACTCTGGGTGATAGCCAGTGTCTCATAGAGGTCACATAGTGTCTCCAGCTTCCACTCTTCCTTGTCAACATTGACATAGAACTGCTTGATACCCTCGAGGGTCAGTTCATCGCGCTTCACCAAGATTCTCACTGGCTTATTCATGAACTTCCTTGTAATCTCAAGGGCTTCTGGTGGCATTGTAGCAGAGAACACTCCCACCTGAATTTTACCTGGCAGCAGCTGGAAGATGTCATAGATCTGCAAAAACAAAGAGAACATTGTAGGCATAGTGACAAATGATTGAAATTAAAGAAGTCAAGAAAAGGCTGCTTGGCTAATTGAAGCAGACTAACAAACCTGGTCCTTGAAACCACGTGAAAGCATTTCATCAGCCTCATCCAAAACAAACATCTTAATGTAATCCGGGCGAAGTGACTCTCTGCGTAGCATATCAAACACACGACCAGGAGTGCCAACTACAACATGGACACCAGCTTGGAGAATGCGCTGATCCTCGCGAACACTTGTACCACCTACACAAGCGTGAACCTTGACACCAAGGTAATCACCAAGAGCTCGCATAACTTTCTCAATCTGCTGTGCCAGCTCCCTAGTAGGTGCCAAAACCAGGGCCTGGCACTGAACCAATCCATAATCAAGTTGCTGCAGAATTCCAGAGCAGAATGTTGCTGTCTTCCCAGTTCCGGACTGAGCCTGTTGAATCACATCAAGACCTTTGCAGAAAGGAACAATTCCCCTTTGCTGGATTGCAGAGGGCCTCTCAAAACCTTCAAAGAACAATTAAGAAATTATAGGCATGATTTTGTTGAAGTGTCAAATCAAAACAACTATTAACTCTAAAATAAAATAGCATTGATAGTGCTTGCCATTGAAAATGCATGCAGATTCAAAATCAATAAAGAAAAACATAAAACATATTAATCCCCACCCCACTGGTCCAAATAATCATAAAAATTAAATAAACAGGATTAAGCCAGGTTTCACTTGAACTACAGATGGATTAGATTCAGGAAGTGCATGGACCAGCCCCAAGTATTCATATATTTAAGCTAAAATAAACATAAAAGATAAATCAGATGTATCCATAATCAGCTGATACCCCCTGACAAAGACAAAATGTTTTAGATGATATCGACAGTAATACAAATTCTCCCCCATAAAGTATGGGAACAAGACAAAGATGCAGACTAAAACAACCTTAGAGATGAACAACAATGGTGTCACCTTCTGTCAATACATACCATAAGCATAGATGCCTCTCAGAAGATTTTCTTGTAATCCCATAGCATCAAAACTTTCATATACCTCATCATACGAGGTGAAGAATTCTTGTCCATCAGTGGAAAGCCTGTGTAATTAATTTTGCAAGGCATTAAAATTACAGAAAAAGCACATAAATAATGAAATCAACCATTAGAGAAAACTGACAAGTACAAGAACTTACAATTCATTCATCTTAGCATCATATTGACGAGCATCATATTGTGATCCTTCTGGAGCCAAACCTGCCATAACTGCAAAAGGCACAACTTTACAATCAAACAAATATTTCACGAGCAAACCCTCATACAAAGAAACTCTAAGGTAACTTCCAAACATTTCTGAGACAACAAAATTAACATATGTCATAAGCATCCACAACAAAGAGGCTCCTCTTAGATATGGTAACGCTTTCTCTGGCTGAGAGACAAGGCAAACGAAATGCTTAAACACATTAAAATTTTCATGGTATGTCTGTAAGTGGGAGGGAATAGCAAGCTAGCAAAGTTTCAAGCATACTTTCGAACAGATTTTCTAAAACAATAATCAATAAGAAAAAAAACATCTGCCATGAGGTATATGTAACAGAAGAGCCAAACTTGCAATCCACACAGGCAGGAGTACAAGCATTAAACTCCTGTTTATTCAATATCTGGAGAAGATCTCTTATAGAGCAACGGGTATCTGCCATAAACTTTTCAGTGTACAGATATCGCTTTGCCCACTTCTCCATGATTTGACATTGAAAATCTTCACAAAAAGAAGTGACTTTTACATCTGAACTTCAACTAAATGTTTACTTTATTACTGCTTTCAAAATAACGAATACGATTCCACCTACCCATATCAAAAGTTTCAATCAAACATGCAGCATCAAAACCCCCAAAAAAATTCTATATTTTAACGACTTCTGCGTTAGATTTTCGGCCCCAAATTCTCCAAAAACGAAACTGATCACGAAATATCAAATTATACCAAACTGGGTAGATTAAAGGACTATAACTGCAAGTAAACAATCAGATCAACCCCGGATTTCGAACCCAAAACCACTTTGTCTGAATTTGATGAAAACTTTCATATAAAGCATCAAACTTTGGAACAAATAGAATCATATGACCCCGTTTACATCAAACCCAGCGCACAAAACACTAGGAAATAGAAATTTTTTGCTGTATATAAGAGCATAGAAATAGAGCTACCTGCAAGTGTGTTGAGTATGGTAGTAATCTGATAGAGGAATGAAGGAACCAAAAAAGATATTGAGAACTTGAGAGCTTTGTTTCTAGAGAGAAGCTAGGGTTTCCCAAACTCCTCGGATCTACGCCGTGGAGTTTAAAGGTAGGCGAACCAAGGAGTTTGAGTTTTATTCGAAGTTTGGGACTTTGGGTTATGTAGAGTTAACTGCCGGAAACGGGAAAATATGTTGATAAAGGAAAATTTTTAATTAGCACGTTTGACTAATTTAATCTTTTCAATATATGTAAGGTTTAAAAGTGTAATCAAGGTTGATGCCTATGTTTATTTCAATTAATATAAGTGGATAAAGGAAAAAAATTATTATAAAAAATAATGAAGTAAAAATATATTCAAAATTTATTAAAAAATAAAGATCATTTAACTTTAATCTTAGCTTAATTAATGTCATCTAGTTTGCTCAATGGCACTCAGCTTCTCTAATAGTAATTAGTGTTGTCTCATTAATTAGCACATTTGAGTTATTTAATCATTTCAATAATATGTAATAATGCAATTCCTCTAAGTACTTTAAAAACTAATTAAGGTTGATGCCTGTATTTATTTGAATTACTATGTTAATAATTGTCTCGAATTAATTATGCCAATATCTATCTTTATTATTGCCGAATAAGTAATTTTTGTGTTATTAACCTTGATGTTATAACTATACTTGCTCATGGCCAAGTCGGATAGTATAGACCAAACCCATAAAACTTAAAATTCTTTTTTACAGAGGCAAAGAAAAATAATGTGTCATATAGCTTATTTGACAATAAATGAAGCTTTTATTTTAATTATAATATACAAAAATGTTTAGCATGAATTCTAGTTTGATTTTATCATACACTCAGTGAAAAATAATATTAAGAAAGTGACTAAAATATACACAAATATATATATATATGAATTTATTATTTCTCTAAATTTTATAATAATTTCTTATCAATATAATATAATTAACCAATAATTTCAGATTCATCATATATAATTTATAAATATTATACAATTAATTTATAACGTTTGATATATTATTATATAACATAAATAATTGTATAATACTATATATCTTTGATTATATAATATTAGAAAATATATAGTATTAAGAAATTTTTTTAATAAAATTATCACATGTGGGGGTGATGATACTGGTAAGAAATATGTTAGTATGATAAGTGCCCTAGGGTCAATGTGATTGAACTCTATTGTATCTATGACTGTACATTCTGTATTGATTTGATAATAAAGGTTGAT